>JANHAO010025573.1:0-11322 GCA_026873985.1 Saraca asoca
TAAATAACAGTTTCCATTCCCTTTCCTCTCCTTATTTGATTCCATTCCCTTTCCCTTTCCACAAATTGAACCAAACGGGGCCTTACTCTCTTAATATTAGTCTGTCTTGAGAATTGGAGAGATTTTGCAGTTTCTACCACTATGGCGTTCTTTATAGGAATTGGCACTATCATGAGTTAGTGATCAAAGCTCTAGTGTTCTGGTGTTCATCATTGGTATCATTTGTTTGGTTTGATTAAATTTTTTTTTCCCAATTATTCTTTGTGTTCTGACATTTTTTATTAATATAATCACATATATGAAATGTTAAAATTTTGAATTGAACATCAATTTCTTTGATGTTTATGAATGTTATTTTGTCATTCATGACAAAATGTTTTTGTATCTTCTAATTTTGTATATTCTCTATGAACTTTGTTCAAATTTATAGGTTTTATCACGAGATCTTGTAAATTTACAAATCTTTGAGATATTCTTAAAAATTTTGTTCATCTATTATCATTTCAATTCAAAGATTCAAGATTCAAATCGCTTATTCATGAATGCATCTAAATACAATTATTTTGCTAGAATGATTACTTGTTTACTACACTTTTTTTATTCAATTTTCATTATTTTAGTCATGGTTTGTAGTAAGAATTTTGTTAGAAATTTTATGCATCAAGGTGCATGATTAAATGAACATGATATCTATATTAACATTGATTTGTGATACAGACTACAAACCAATTGAACAATCATTACAACACTAAGATTATTATTAACCTTTGTACATACATATTTGGACTTTAATCTTATGAACAGAATTTCTATTTTTAGTTGACTACATTATGAATCAGGATCAAGATTGACAATTTAAGACTAGTGATAATAGTAAAACATTAATAGCACAATAGGTCCTTTCATCTCAATGTCTGTTGAAATGTTCATTATCACTGCTGACAAGTAAATTAGGAAAGAGATATGCTATAAGGCAAAAACTGTTAATTAAGAGCAAAACTTGAGTGGTTGCATTGAGAGCTCCATTGACAACATAATAACAACCAGTACAATTGTCTTAATGAACAATATGATCAACATGATAACCATGAAAATGGCCAAGGTAGGAGACCATTCAATGATCATTCAAGAGAATTTAACGACAATAGGTCAAGAGATTCTAAGTTAGGTAATTGGTATTTGCAATAGTGGAGTTGTGAAGCTCATCACTCATATAATAGCGATGAGTACAACTATCAAAATCGTGCTCAAGGTAATTAAGAAAATGTTCATCCTTTTGCACCTAAAATCATTAAGGTCTTTGTTCCTTCGACCTTTAAGACATCCTTTAACCTAGAGTCCTATGACGGCATGATTGATCCCTAAGAAAACATTAAAGCTTTCTGTGTTGCTATGTTACTCTCAGGGGCATCAAATGCCATTATATATAGGGCTTTTCAACCATATTGAAGAAAGTAGGGCTTTGATGGTTATAACTCTCAAACTCAATTCTATTGCAAGATTCAGAGATTTGGCTGATAAGTTCTTGGCTTACTTTATAAAAAAAGCAAGTGTGCCTTTGATGATAATTAAGCAGGGCAAAAATGAGTTTTCAAAAGAATATTTGGGGCAATTCAATTAGGTAACTTTGGAAACCAAAATCTTCAGGAAGCTATAGTTGTGCACTCGATCTTAATTGGCTTCTGATCAAGAGACTTATCTAAGTCTCTAGCTAAAAGGCCAGTTGAAAATCTCACAAACTTATTAGCACGTTCAACAAAATTCATAAACATTGAAAAAGTAGAACAAGCTAAAAGATAGGCTAAACAAGGCAACAAAGATCCTCAAAAGTTTGATAAAAATGTGTAGAAAGAAAAATATATGCCTTAGCTAAGATTCAATGATTATACCCCTTTCAATATATCCATAAAGAATCATGGACGATGTAAAAGTGGTAGAATTGATTAAGCTTCCTCTAATTAAAAATCAGAAGCCACCACTTTTAGGGATGAATAAATATTATAAATTCACAAGCATTGGAGTCACAACTCGGAAAACTATACAAGTCTAAAGAATGAAATAGAAAAATTAATCAAAAGAGGACATCTACAATAATATAAAATATGATCACCCAAATAACAAAAGATCATATAAATCATGGAATGATCGAAACAAGAGGAAGTCATCTAAGTCCCATTCACCAAAAGAATATATAGAAAGTAAAAGCAAAGAGCCAAAAGGTCAACCTAAAGTAGTAAGACTAGTTGAAACAATAGTTGAAGGGTTTATTGGAGGTAGGCCTTTTTAAAAACGCTAAAAAATGACATCTAAGACCAATAATGACAGTAAAAGAGAAACGATTGAAGCATAATACTGAACCAATCATTTCATTCTCTGAAGATAACTATGTGGTTGGATTCAATTGTAACCATGCTGACTAGATGGTAATTATAGTAGTGGTCCATAAAAATGCTGTTAAAAGAATTTTAATTGACCAAGGCAATTCAACTGATATTGTATATGCCCATACCATATAAGCACTCTATATTCCGATCATAAGTCTTGCCTTATATCAAGGCAATTGATAGTTTCTTAGGAAAGCATGTACCTATTCTAGGATCTACAAAGTTAAAGGTTTTCATAGGATCTTGGCCTTAGATTGCTAATGTGGATGTTGAGTTTTTGATAGTAGATGCACTAATACAACGTATAACGCCATACTTGGTAGAACATCAATGAAACAAGTTTGAGCCATGGTTTCAACGCTACATTTGTCAATAAAATTCCCTACCAAGAACAGAGTAGGATAAGTAAGAGCCAACTAGGTTATAGTGAGGAGATGTTATATGAGTAGTTTCAAGATCGGCCAAACATCTGGAGTGGACAAAAGTGTTAAAGTCAAGCAAAAGCTAGTAAACATACAAAAGGCCATGAACAAGGCTAGCAAAAACACTTGTGAAAAGAATGACGGTTGTAAAATGATTTCTCTATAATAGATTAATCCCTGGATCAATGGGAAGAAAAAAAACCCAAAATCTAAAACCCAAATTTGAACTGAAGGAGATAAAAATATTTGGTCTAATAAATGATCATATTGTCAAAATTGAGAAAAATCTTCCAAAGGAATTCAAATCCAAACTAATTCAACTTTTAAAAGATTATGTTAAAGTCTTTACATGGACTATAGTCGATATGTTAGGAATCAATCTTGAAGTCCCTTGTCATAAGTTGGATATAGATCCATCTATGAAGCCTATTTAACAAAAGAAAAGAAGGCAAGGTCCTAATTGATTAGGTGTAATTAAAGAAGAAAGAAAACTCTTGATAGCAGGTTTTGAGAAGTATCCTATGCCACTTGGCTATTGAATGATGTAATAGTGAAAAAAGTAAATGATAGCTAATGGATATGCGTTGATTTCTTTAACCTTAATAAAACCTATTTAAAAGATTCTTATTCGTTGCCTAACATAGATGAACTAGCTAATAAAGCATCAAGTTTTGTTATTCCGAGCCTGTATGATGCTTTTTTTTTGTATAATCATATTCTCATGTGGTAAGAGAATCAAGAAAAGGCTGCTTTCATCATTGATAAAGGAATGTATTGCTACTAGGTCAAGCCATCCAGTTTGTAGAATGCTAGGGCAACATATCAAAAATAAGGTTTTTAAGGAATAAATTGGTAGAAATTTAGAAGTTTATGTTAATGACATGTTGGTCAAGTAAACTGATCACTTCAATCACTTCACTAATCTTAAGGAAAATTTTCATGTAATGAAAGAAAACAATATTAGAATTAACCCGACTGAGTGTGAATTAATTGTAACTACAAGAAAGTTTATAGGCTTTATGATCACAAAAAAGGGAATTGAGGCAAATTTGTCCAAATGTTGTGCTATCCTTGATGTAAGAAGTGTAACTAAGCTTATGGAATTCTAAAGACTAAACAATCAGATAATAACTCTATCTCATTTCATTTTAAGGTACTAACTTTTCTTGATACTTTTTCCTTTTAATTTATTTAATAAATTAGGTCATGAATATATACATATGAAAACAATCCGATTAGGTCGGTGGATAAATGCCTACCTTTTAACAAAATCCTAAAAAATACAAAAGAGTTCAAATGGAATGCTAATAGTAAACAAACATTCTTAGAGCTAAAAAACTACCTGGCAACCTGACCAATACTATCAAAGCTAGAACTTGGTGAAACATTATACCTTTATTTAGCAGCAACAGAAGAGGTAGTCAGATTGGTATTAATTAGAGAATAAGGTGATCACCAACAACTTGTATATTTCATTAGAAAAGTACTCCATGGAGCTGAGATACACTACTAGAAGATTAAAAAAGTTAGCTTATGCTTTATTAACAACTTTACGAAAGTTAAAACCTTATTTCCAAGGCCATCAAGTGATTGTTCGGACTAATCAACTAATTAAGCAAATGCTTCAAAAGCCTAATATTGTCAGTTGTTTGGTGTCTTAGGCTATAGAATTGAATGAACCTAGTTTGAGCCCAAGAAAGCCGTAAAAGCCCAAGTACTAGCCAATTTTGTTGCTTGAATGACCAAAGAAAATATAAGAGTGAGAGATAATGATAAGCCCTTTACATGGACAGTATTCATTGATTGAACATCAAACAAAAAAGGAAATGGAGCTGGAATTATCCTAAAGGGACCTAATGGAATTACTATAAAATGTGCATTAATGTTTAATTTCAAGACCACTAACAATCAAGCTGAGTATGAAGCCTTCATAGTAGGATTAAAACTAGCTTCAGAATAGGTGCAAATATAGTCAAGGCTACAAGTAATTCTCAACTAATGGTTGGCCCCATTAATGGAACCTATGAAACAAAGGTCCTATGTTTGATCAAGTATAAAGAGAAAGTTAAAGCCTTGATATCAAGGCGTGAGCATTTTGAGCTAAAGCAAATTCCCAAGGTAGAGAATGATCGAGCAGATGCATTGTCCAAACCAAGTATTAAGGAAAATGAAGCCATGATGATTAATAGATCTCCATCCTAGATAGCAATGTAAAACAACTTTAGGCTGCGGGCTGCCCATGGATATTGGATGGGTTGGACTTTTATTTTTTCCTCATTTTTTGGATGCAAGCTCAAATGGGTTGCCCGATAGGCTTAAAAATATTTTTGTCCTCATTTTTAAAATTTTTCTTTTTCAAATCAACTTGTAATTATAATATAAAAGTCTAACCCAATGAACCCATTATCCAAGATAATACCCCTTAGGTATTAGTCCATTACTCATTTAAAAAAAAAAACTAATAAAGCATAAAACACAAATAAATAAAACTCAAAATAGAAAAACACAATTTAGAAATTAGAAAGCTCTTTCAACACTATCATGCCCTAGCCTCCTTCTTCTACTTTAAAGAGGCATGGTTGGCTATGTCTTATTCTTTCGATTGTAATTTGCCATTACTGTTGTCTATTGTGTGAGTTCCTGACTACATCCTTCTTCGAAAAGCTATTAATTGCTTTTTAGGGGGGGTAGTAGCTTATATAAGTGTCTTTATTAGAGGTTGAACTTGACATGTTTCTAAGCCTATTTTTGAATGTGATGTGTGTGTTGTAAGTTTAAATTATAACTTGTAGGAGGATAGGATATGAACTAATTTAGCAGGGAATGAATTTGCAAACTGCATTTTGAATGTGATGTAACATTTTGCCAGTAATGTATAGGAAGCTTGTGTTTAAGCTTTTTCCTTGTGGCTTCTGTGTATATAAGAAGCTTCTATTTAATCTTATGTTAAAGCTTTTGTTTTATGATGCTACCCATTCCTCCATTTTGCCTTTTTTTTTTTCTTCATAAGATTATTAGCCCTTTTCAATTAACAAAAAACAAGCCACAATTATAAATATGATACAAGAATAACAATTTGGAAACAAATTAATGTAAGGTTTCATATGATAAAATTATTTACATGGAGGATAAAATTATCAATAAAAATGAAAATAGTTTTCTTTCCTTTCACTTTTCTATTGAAACAAGCAAAGGAAAAAAATTTTCTTTCCTCTTATTTTCTATCCAACCAAGCAACAAAACTGCAAATTCTTTTTTTCTTATGTTTTTTTCCTATCATTTTCTTTACTCTATATTTTCCCTCCTTCCAAGCAAGGGGTTAATATTTCTATAGATGTTATTGGAGAGTTGGTACACAATGAAAGCATTGAAGATTATAAGAGTGAAAAGGTTAATAGTAAAAGAAAGCACAATACTTGAGGGATAACAAGTTAACCTTTTTACCATAAATTAGACTAATATCTTTGTTATTTAATATTCCTGAAATCTAAATTTGAAGTGCACGTTATGGGGCGATCAAGTTGATTATATTGAGAACTAAATCAAGAATGCAACCGGCCAGACATTAATTGTTGTATTCCATCTTGCAAAAAAATTTTCCCATGAAAGGTTGGTTTCTTAACCCCATGTTATGATAATAACTCATTTGTTTACAACAAAATAAAGATAATTTTTTACATCTTGAAATTCTCTTTCACAGAAGGTAAAGCCTTTAGTTTGTCATCAATTATACACAAACTATAAAAAAAATTCCACACATGATGTTTTCTTTTTGAGTTTTTTTGCTTCAGTTTTAGCTATGTCATTTTGAGTTTCAAATTCTTTCTCAAGCTCAAATTGATGAGTGCTATTTTGAGCTTCCATTTGAGAGCTCATGTCTTGCTTTTTAATTTCACCTAAAATTTCTATTTCATTTATCTATATATCTTGCAAATCAACTTTATTTTAGACTACTTATGAATTCACAAATGCACACCAAACAAGAAAATGTAAAAAATTAAGATTTTTCAACATATAAAGAAGCAACCAAAGGTCCAAAACATACAACGCAATAACAAATAACACCTCTTACTCTTCAACATGCAACCAATCAAAAATCAATCAGTCATTAGACTTATAGCCCATTCACCTTCTTTAATGTGTAATAAAGGCATAAAGTATTAAAAAATGAGTTAAGATGTCATGCCTTTACAAAAACTTCAATCTATTTGCTTGTAGTGCTTGATACCAATTTAGTTGAATGGAAGTTGAGCCAAAACGTGATGCAGTCCTACATATGGAAAAAATAATTTAAAAAAGAAATCATTTTTCATTTGGTCATTACATTTATTGAAAAAAGAAAATGATAACACTACTTATATGAGTAAAGAGGCATTACGAGTCCAAAAATAATAACACCAAGCATTAAATCATTCATCACAAGTCCTATTCCACTACTTATAAATAAATAAAGGTCTTGTAATGGATGTCTTGGGCACCTAACTTCCCAGCCTTCTACTAGAATCTACCTAGCTAGAATTTAATTATATATATATGTAAGATGTTAAGCTTCGTTAGCATGAGTCCACTTTTCAAAACTAAGGATCCTTTAGGGTTCACACATATTAGAACCGTGGGACCTATAAATCTTTTTAATAAATGCTTGTTGGTAAATGGCTTATCAATACTCAATCACTCTTCTCATGTGTAAGGGTCAAAAGCAATGGAAGAGTATAGCTATAACAATAATAGTGAACTTGGTAATGAGTAAGGTTCTTAGCAAATTAAAGAAAACAGTGAACTTGGTACTGAATAGCCATAGTTTAGCTGACCATTATTCAGGGCGACTGAAAATTAAAGAAGAAAATACAACTCCTAATGGATATCAGCCATAAAATGCTTACAAAGTTATAGCCTCCACCAACAATTGAGGTATAATCCAAATCAGTAACTCTAAATAGATAACAAAGTCAATCCTTAAAGATAGCCACATCTAAATCCCTTCCCCAAGATCAATAATACATACCAGTAACCAAGCAAAAGCATAGGAAAAAATCACATACTTTACCACAAGCACAAATCATTATAGTATCAGATCTGAACTCTTATCAGATTAGCATCTAAAATCACCAAAGATATCATTTTTTTGACACAAATCACTGATCAAGCCAAGAATATATAATCATTAATAGAATTTAAACTTAGTCATATAAGAGATCAAACAAAAGAAACAGTAAAAATCAATCATTGATGGTCAATCTGAAGTATAACAATATAGAAAGAAACTATCGAGTTTAGCATAGTACTTGTTATGCCAGTGACTAGAATGCAAAATGGGTCTTGGATCAAAGAATAACAATGAGAGTTGAAGAGAAGAGTAGATAAATGCCAACATTTGAGAGTGACTACCCTTGACTTTTATTGATAGTCATAGGAAACTATCAATGGAAATTGTCTTTATTAGATTTTGAAGGGAAGATTTAAAGCTAATAAAGTCATATTCATTCATGGAATAAATATTTTCTTCCTTATCCTAGTACCATTTATTATTTCAGCTCCAATAAAATGTATTCAAAGTTGTGTGACTATAAGTCTTGTAGCATTACATAGTCCAATAAAAGGATCAATGTTATAAAACAGCATGATAAGTACACTAATTTTCAAAGCCAACCAATAATTTGGTAGCTTTGAACTTGCCATGTTATTGAGATGCTTAGCACATTGTAATTTTGCATCAATTTGTCCATTATTGTCTCCTCTATAAATAGAATCAGAATTGTAATATTCTGCAGCCTCCTTAGAAATCAAGGATAGAATGCATGAGTTCATTAACTCTACTGTGATAAGTCTTGGAGTTAGAATGACATGGTCTTTAAAATAATCTACATTCTTATAATTTTTCAACAATGATGGATAGGTACTTCTTAGAATGGCTTCAATAGGATCATTAAAGTTTTTAATAAGATGCTTATTTGGAATTTGTATTTCAAGTTCCCCATCATCAGGTTTATTAACTCTCCCATCACCAACCTTGATAATCCACTAGGCAAACTTCTTTAACTCAAGCTGACTTTGGAAATTTCATTCCGCTTGAAGCCTTATATTTTTAGAGTCAAAACCTAACAGTGGCCACACAAAAATAGAAAAGTTGATGATTGCAAACACTATATTAGACTTTCTTTATCTTGGTATGATATGTAAAATTTGCTTGAAGTTCCCCTAGAAACAATGCATGTCCCTCCAAATGGGAGATAGATGAGTTACAAATATTGAAATAAAGAATATCCCTTAAAGTTTTGTTAAGTGCTTCAGAACAGTATTTGTTGACGATAAGAGCATTATCCCAAATTATAAGCTTGGTTCTCTTTAATAGCTCTATTGTAACATCTCATGTGGATAGACTTAGACTAAAATAGGCCAAACTAGTATAAAATAGGTTAGAATAAATTTTATAACTCAAAACTTAGATTGAGAAAACATCTCATATTGAATATTGAAATAAAGAATATCCTTTAAAGTTTTGTCAAATGCTTTAAAATAGTATTTGTTAACCATAAGAATATTATCCCAAGTTATAAACTTGGTTCTTTTTAATAGCTCTATTGTAACATCTCATGTAGATAGACTTAGATTAAAATGGGCTAACTAGTATAAAATAGGTTAGAATAAATTGTATAACTCAAAACTCAGGCTAAGAAAAAATTATAAGGTAGGTTGGACCAAGGTTTTAGGCCCAAAATGACCTCGAGTCTCAAGCCAGTTGCTCGATACGATTTAGCGAGGCCGATCAATTATGCATGGTTAGGTTAACCACATGCCTTTTCAAGCTTATATAAAGAGCAGTCCTTGTGAAATTTTGTATGACCCTTATTTACAAGTGAGTAGCTCCTAAAAAGCATTACTCAGTTAAAAGGGGTCTTAATTGCACATTACTATGGCGTGAACCTAAGGTATGGGTTTTAGCCTAAAAAGGTTAAATTCTTTCTTTAAGTTCTTTTCTTTCTTAGTTTCTTTTGATTATTTTAATTTTTCCAACAATCGAAGGCTTAAGTCAAAACTAGGGTAAGAGCTTCGAGGTTAGATTTAGGAGATTTTTCTCCTACTAAGGTGAGTGTGATTTTCTACTCTTATGGCTTCATTTTGTATATTAAAATTATTGTTTTGAAAATAGCCTAAAAAAAGAATTAGTCTATTGGGGAAATTAGGTGAAGTGAGTAGATCTCTTATGCCCAATAATGAGAACTATTATGAATGGTTAACTATATGATTATATATATGAATGCGAGGATGGGCTTAACTTTTAGCTTGGCATAAAGTTAGAACCCAAATTGGGATTAGAATATTTAATAAGTTTGACCTAAATCTATTATTAATTATTACTATAAGGAATGAATGGGTCAGATAGGCACAACTAGTCTTAAGAAAATGTAAAAGATGTATGTATTTGATGGGTTTGGAGCAACCATGGGAGGGCAAAATTTCAAAAATTTTCTGGGTAAAACACAGCACCTATGGCCGACCCAAACCACCTATAAATCTCATTGGTTGAGGTTCCAAAACAAATCAGAGATGAAGGAAATAAAACTAATTTTTAGTTGAGCTCCTTTTGCAACGGAAGACTTGTGGTCACCAAAGTAACCCATGTGTGTTGCCTCTACCGGAAAATCCATGCCGAAGAACCTCCTCCATAATCTTTTCAACTCCTCTTCTTGTGCTAGCAAGCTTGAGAAGTTGAGTGGACCAAATAGGGGCCAAAATCGGAACCAATTCCGGCTTGAACTTCCTCCCTCCATTTTCGGCATCCATGGCTGAATCTCATGGAGCTTTTGTCTCCAAAAGAGAAGCTGAACTCTTCAGCTAGAAGGGAAGAAGAAGGAGAAGAGCTACTTCCAAAACCCTTTTGGATTCCCCTTTCTTCCGGTGGTGGATGGCGGTGCAAGGAGGACTCTCCTCTATGGAAGACGCCGGCTCTCACCTTCGATTTCTCCTCTTGATTTCTGGCCAAAACTCAGCTATTTTGGGGCTAAAAAGATGATGCCAAAATGGCGTCATTTTGGGCTAGTTATAAAACAATTTTAATATTTACAAAACAGCCCCCAATTTTGCACCTTTTCACATTTTGGGCCCAATGCAATTGTACTCAATTGCACTTTAGTCCCTTGGACCTCAAACTCATCCAAACCTTGGCCATAAGGTTCCCTGTTGTGCGTGTGACCCAGTAGGCCCCCAATCTGTTGGCAAAAGTTCAAAATACCCTTCAAACCCTTTGAAGGCATATTATTTTCTCCAAACTAATCGGATTGGACTTTAAACTATAAGCAGACTCTAGCAAGCCATTATAGCTACCCAATTCATAGTAGGAGGCTTCAAGGTGATGAGCCTATATGTGAATGACTTGTATTTGTGTCTCACACATTACGTGCATGATACAATTCTTTCATTACCCATATCTGGATTAGTCAGAGGCATGGATGAAAGTCAACCTCTGTAACCAATCAAAGTTTCTCAACCTCACGAATTATTTGACTTAGATGAAT
>JANHAO010025574.1:0-11314 GCA_026873985.1 Saraca asoca
TCCATTAAATTTCCCTGAGGCAAAAGAAAGAATACCTCAGGCTATATATAGACCCGCTCAACCCTTTGAAGAATCCAGAGGAAATTTGATCTGAACTTCATCCAACGGCCCGAAACGAGTGGTAGTGCCACGCCAATGGCCAAACAATGGCAAACAAGAGAAAGTATGGCCTAAAGTAGAACTAAAAGACATTCGACATGACACTTCAATCAAAGAAGTACACTGGCTGAAGATATGAATCCAGCCTCAGAAATATGCAACTCCTAGTTTGCAAAGCAAATCGAGAGTTAGGGGGCTTATGTTATACATAGAAAATAGCCTCGCAAGGGTGAATCCTCGAATGCGACAAAAGACTAAGATCCATACACTCCTATGAGCAGTAGCAAAGTAATTTCAGGCACTAAGCCTTGACTCGCTTGTCATGATATAGCGACACTGTGAGGAAAGGTTTGCGAAGCCTTATCCCAGCAATAAGGGCTTAGGATCGACCTGGCATAACATCGCTCTACTCGTGCTCGCTTCCTCGCTACGACAACCCTCACGGCATCTCCGAGGCAAGGAACTCTCACTTGAGACATCAGAGTATCTTGCCTAACATGGTAATGGCTATAAGCCTACAAGCCGGCCTGAGAAGCCTACTTCCACAGCCTATAGTCGGAATATGGTCTTTTCATTATCTTTTCTCATTTATTTGATGTAACACAACTGTAGCTAGCAATTAATGCATGTAATCTCTCCTTTCTATATAAATAGGATTGCATTGTTAGCAAGAGGGGGCAATCTTGTAAGTAGGAACTCTGCAAGTTATTCAATATCAATAAAATTTTCGCCGTGGACGTAGGGTCCAGTACCGCCCAAATTTAGCCGAACCACGTTAAACGTGTTGTACATCTATTTCATCTTCTTCCTCTTAGCTACATCTCCACTACACTTCAGAAGCGGCATTGATTCCCGAAACTCACATCCTGTTGACTAAAGTTTAGGTACTCCGTACGAACCAAATTTCTCTATCAACAGTCTTTTAATAATAATTATATTGTAAGAGGATGAAAAAGTGATTGCATGGTATTAATTAGGACATTTCAATTACATTCATTTTATACTAAAGTATATTTTATTCTTTTTCTTTATCTAATTTGATATTTATCAATTCCACATTTGCTATATAATAGTTCTAAAATTTGACTCATATCTATTTGTTCATGGTTATTGATTGCTAGCATAAGCTTTTCTTTGAAATGTATGGCTTTTCAATGTTAATTTTTTCAATTATTGGAGTTTCATCTTAATATTTCTCAAATATAAAAGTTCTTAATTTTCTTTGGTCATTGTGAGCTATAGTTTTACAGGTATATTAATGTTGAGTATTTCATTTATTTGCTTTATTACCTTCCCATGCTATTTCGCACAAAATCTTTTGTGCCAATGGGTTCATTCTCTTGATATAAATAATAATTTTAAAAGACCTTAACCCCTTTTATACATATAACTTCCCAAAACTTAATTTCCTATCTCTCTCCAACTGGTTTCCCTAAAAACATCCCACTTATTCTCTCAAAAGTAGTTTTATGTTGAGGCATTCCACTCTCTCCTATATATAAGATAATTTCATGCACTTACTTGTAGTTACTAAGCTTTTCTTTCTTCATATATTTCTTGCTTATTTTGCTTATCCTTGGGTAGTTTTTATAAAGCAAAGTTTGCTCTTGGTTGTGTATAAATGTATATCCAAGTTCTTTTTTACTTTTGTTATGGTAATTGTCATAAATTTATTTATATATTCTTATTTTAAAGTGATTTGTTTTTACATGACAATGCTTAGTTGCCAAATTTTACTAGTTATTTAGAGAAATATATCAAATAATGAACCAAATTAAAATCAAAATAACAATAAGTTTTAGAGGCAAATTGTTTCTGTTGTTGTTGATATCATGAAATGAAACAAATCTACTTTAATATGGGAGGGGGAATCTATCCTCTCAAAAATAAGAAGTGATCTTTAGGTTTAAAGGTTTTTCTCTTATCTCATGGATATGCCTTGCATAAGGGAGTGCTCCTATTCAGTAAAAAGGTTCACTTTATTCAAATAAAAATGATAAAATGCACATAGCATGTAAATAAAATAGCAAAGCACTATAAAGTGTTTATTTGTGTAATGCCAAAGATTTGATAGAAATCTTTTTAGAAGTTTCCTGTTTATAGTTTTCTACAATAACTACCTCTAATGACTAACTTGAAAACATAACTACCTCTTAGATCTTCTCAAATAAATAATTACCTATTTAAATTGAAAATAAAATGACTTATATTACAAAAAGAAAAAAAGAGGGTTGCAACTAATTAATATTACATAACTGTTATAATAACCACTATAACATCAACCACTAAGTCATACCACCAAAATATCCAAAATTCCAATAATTAAGACAACTTTGACCATCAATTAGTGATTGACAATTGACTAATCTTTGATCCTCCATAATAAAAAGTCTCAGAAATTATCAACAATCAACTGTAGTGTCAAGGAAACAAGAAATTGCCACCCATACTATTTCTAGCAAAATAAGATATCTTTACAACATTGTCAATCAATTGGATTTTAACTGTTAACATTCAAAGGGTTCTTGTTCAAAACCTTCGCCATTTTATCTCAATGTTGTTGATAGACGATAAAATTTAATAGTGTAATGGAGGCTTCCTAGTGTTGATCCCATGAGATTGTTCATATAAATGCAAATTAAGACACCAAATGCAGAAGACATTGGAAAACATGTTTTGTTGAAAACAAGCACCTATTGAAAAAATTTGCACCATCCATACCATATTGATAAACATTCATACTTTGTTGAGGATTTGAAAAACTTGTCCCAATAGAGCTAATAGTCAACACATTCCAGTCAACATCTTAAAACTTGAGACATTTGATGCAAATCATAGTTGTCAAGAACTTTTAAGGAAAGGGTCCCACATTCCCACATTAATACTTCCATTTCATGCTCATTATGATAAAGGACAATATCCTTAGAGCTTTAAGAAAAGACAAAAAGGAGATTTTTCCTTTAATGAAAGCAAATCTTACAGATAATTATTGTAACTAACACAAGCACCATGCCATCATTACTTAGGAGTTTTAGGCATGTCTTTACAATTATAACTATTAGAGTTAGTAGGATATCATAAAAACCCACTCAAGGCAATGGTTAAGTTAATAATATTTTATTATAAAAGTAATTTCTCTCTCATAAATTACTTAATCATGCTACTAAAAATCTTTTCACTTTTTCACTTCTCCTTTTTTTTTTCCAAGCTCGTCTTCTTCCTTCTCTCGCCACCATTTTCACTGAGCTTAAGCTTCTTAGAAAGAACCCTCCATTTTTTCTTAATCAACTCACAATTTTCTTAACTTGATTTGTGATGGAATCCACCAGGGGGCTTCCTTAGTCCTGGATCCTTAACCGTTCGCTTCCCTAACATCAAGACTTTAGAAATTCTCAAACATAAGGTATTGATTCCACATCCAGACCTTCAGCAAAATGAGTTACTTGGTTGTTTTTATGGCCCTATGTTTCCATCTGTTGGGGACTATCTTAATGAATATGAACTCTTATTTCCAGTCAGTGAAAACTATGAAACCCGCTGCTAAACACAAAATCCCTATATTCCCTTGGATTGATCATAAATATAGGGTATTTAGGAATTTTCCTTCTCCACCTTCTGAATATGTTGAATGGTTAGACAAAATGGAAAATTTAAAAGGGAATAATGGAAAAACTTAAAATTTATGAGGTCATTCAATTGTCCCATTAACAAATCTGGCCAAACTTACCTCTTGTAGGTTCTATTCTCTATTTCTGATGTAAATCAACTAACACCTTACTTCTCCCACAAGGTTTAGTTGGACAATCTCTTTTTGACTTGATTGTTCTCATGGGACGTCGACCACATGGTGAACCTATTTCATCCACATTGTTCACATTTGATAACTTGATGACATTTTTCACTAGTCCCCAAAAAAACTTCCATTACTTAGCATTTTTAAACATAAACTTAAAAAATGAGCTAACTCTTTCTAAAAAAAGACACATTGCTTTTCTCTTTTACTAGCTATGCAAATTTATGTTTTATGTTACACATTTAAAAATGAAAACTAGTTTATTACCTTTAGTAATTTTGTTGCACCAAGGTCATTGACTAGCCTTAGCTCAATTAGTGCTTGCCAATGTTCTTGATGCTTCATTTGACAAAATAAATGAAAATTTTTGTTCTAGAATAAGAATTTGTCATGCCTTCCTTAAGCCCAAATAGCAGGAAATGCCTGTTAGAGAACCCTTTTTTTAAATTCTTTTCTCATTTAAATGTTGTTAGTGTAAAGTAAGGCCCTCAAACACCTAAAGCACTTTGTCAAGTACAATATATCCTGATTGGTTGACCATTAAAATAGTTCCTAACCATCCTTCCCACATAAACATTTGGTCAAGTTCCTTTTGTGCCCAGGATTTCCACATCAAACTTCTCATGGAAAAGAAATCTAAACAAGTTGAACATTACCTCCCCAATCTTATGAGTTATTAGATCAGATTTATCCAATGCATATCATTTCTATCTCTTAACTCCCAAAATTACCAATTTTATGGTGGAACCATTAGTGTTGCTGATTACTGGAAAGTTAACAAGTTCAATTAAACCTCTTGTAAAAATTTTAAGTTTGACCAGTGTTGATGTGTAGCAAAAGAAACATGACCTAAATGAGGTTAAGGTTGCCCTAAACTACCTAAAGGAAAAATTTGATAGAAGACTAGACAATCTATACAATGATGATGTTTAGGCATTGAAGATGGGCGATACCCTTTCTTTCTTGGAAACTACTAATGAATCATATCACCATCGACATGAAGTGTTTGGCCTTTCAACTAAAACAAAAATACCCTGATCTAATCAAGAAGTATTCCTTAGCAAAATCTATTGAGATCACATTAAAAAAGCTTAAGCCTAACATTGTTAGCTCTAGCAAAACTACTTGATCTTGATATCAAGAGTTGGAAGGGAATTGAAAGAAGCTAAATCAAAACTTCAATCATTGATAGACAAAATTTCTAATCTAAAGAAAGAACTTATTGATCTCTTAACCCAACATAAGAGAGGAAAATAGAAGGTTGAGCCTACCAAGGTAGAAAAAGATGAGCTATAAAAGCATTTAACTATTATGATCTCTAGAGCCATCAAGGTAATGACCAAAATTCTATAAATCGAGTTTAATTGACATACTTCTAATGATTTGGTGAAGATGCAAAATGACTAGGATCAATGCAAGTCAACCTTGAATGACAACCTTCAACAACTTTCTCGCATTTAGTATTTCTATTTATGTCAACTTGGATACTTTTTAATCATGACTTCATGGATTGTCAGATGATATCTTTATAAATACTTGTTGTGTATAACTACTTTTTTGGTATTATTTTATATTCAATAATTAATATGCATTACTATCATACATTATGCTTATTTTGTATGGTCCATCCCAAGTTAGACTCCATTAACCAATAATTTTCTTCTTTAAGGAAAGAATTACTCCTTAGACTAGGACACCAAGATTGAACTCTTTTAGACTTACCTTTTTATTATATCTGCCGGCTAATTTTCTCTTATTATAGAAAATACTTTCAATGGCCATTTGTTTTATTTCATCTAACCCATTCAATTCATGCATATATGCTTATGATAATATTCAAAGTCTAAATTCAACTATCACCAAAGTTGCAATGACTAAATAGTAACTTTGACCAACAATACAACTTCATGTCCATAGACTAATTGATACTATGTGATGCTAGTCAACTCCCTGGGGAAGTCTTATAAGCCCATAATACTTGTTCCAAAATATTATGCCAAATTCTTATATGTTTATTAATATGTTTTTTTGATCAAATTGATGACTATTTTATTAGCAACCTCGACCTAACCATTCACTTGAGCAGGGTAAGGAGAATAGTGTAATAATCTGATCCCCCTTGACTTGACATAATTGCCAAACTATGTGCCAGTAAACACTTTCCTTGATCAACGGTGATCTACTCAAGGATACCATAGTAGAAAATGATATATTTTTCAATAAAATCAATAACATTAACTTTTTTTTACCTCTTTCAAGGAATTGCTTCAACCCATTTCATGAAATAATCGATAGCCACTATGATAAAATGATGTCTCTTGGTTAATGCATGATAAATTTTCCCGATCAGATTTATATCCCCAACCTCTAAATGGCTAAGGTTTGATCATATATCATAAATCAATCACAGGAACATGCTAAACTAGTCATACACTTGGCACTTCTTGCATCCTCATGCATATGCAATGCAATCTTTCAGAATTTTTGGCTAATAATACCAATAATGAATCAATAGCCACTTCATTTTAATCTCTAATTGGTGAGCCTCACATAAACTTTCATGAACTTTTAGAAGGCCTAAATAAGCTTATTCTTTGTTCAAACACTTTAAAAGTTATCCATCGACATGCCGTTAATATAATTCTTCTAGAATCAGGGTATACTTCAAAGCTTGGAGTATCACTTCTCAATTAGTAGTCGGACTAGTATTTTTCAAGTAGTTAATTATTAGTTTTCTCCAATCATCTTGACTATCCTGACCATTTTGATAGACTTCAACCATATTCTGGGTATCAACCCATTTCTTGACTTGCTCACAATCCAAATTAACTATTGATGAACATATTCTTTCCAACAATCTTTTGGATATCTTATAGCCAGAAGCTAAATTAAGTGAATTCATTAGCCTAGGCATCTTCTTGTGAAGAATATGTTGAATAATCACATCATCAAAATTGTCAAACATGGACAATGCCTTTTCTAGATAAGCTAACATCCTATCATTGATGCTTTTATATTCCCTAAAAATCTAATTAATTAATAATTGGGAATCCCTAATGATTTTTGTTAGCCTTGCGGCTATACATTCTATTTTGATGTTGACAAACTATAAATATTTCAATTTCAATTCTATTATCTAACAATTTACTTTGATATTTTGTTCTTATTTTTTAGGATTATGTATTAAAGTTTGTGATTCAAAAGATCAACATTAAGGATTGGGATTTATTTTATTTTTAGATCTTTTGTAAGTGAATCTTAAAGTAATTTTGATTTAGATATTTTCTTTAAAATGGTGAAGAAGAAAAACATGAATTGAGCACTTGAAGAAAGTTTCAAAATTAGATTTTATAAAAATGATTTTTCACTCCTAGAATTGATTTAGTAATTGATTCCAGTTTTTAAAATGTATTTGAATTGATTCATTAGTAAAAGTTTTCAAAAAATATTTTTTATCAAAAGTTATAATTTTAATTTGAATCATTTCATAAATCAATTCATTAATAAAAAAAAGTTACCACTCTGAATCGATTCACAAACTGAAAGTTAGTTTTTTTATTACAATCGGTTACAACAGTTATAAATATCCTAATTGCTTTTGATTTTCTGTCTTTTTGCACATTATTCATTCTTCCTTAAATGCAAAATTCCCTCTAAGATTGTGCTTCACAAGATTATCGTCTTCTTCATATTCTTTTACAATTCCTAAAAGTTCTAAATCAAAGATATTATAGATTTATCTTAGATAGTTTGAGAATTTTCTCTGAAACAATTGGTATTGTATCACTTTCTTTTATTTCATCTTTCTTTTAGATTTCTAGGTGTTTAGAAATCTATTTTTAGGTCTGTAAGAGCCTATTAATTTTTTGTGTATTTGTTTAGGTTTACCAGAGCTTGTGTTAAATCTTTTAAGTTAACAAGATCCTTATAAATTCTTATATGTCTTTTGTATATTGTAATAGTAATTCAAGAGCTTGGTAATCCTGATAGTTTCTAATAAAAGTGATTTTCCAATTGAGGAATGATCTAACTGTAGTAGACTTCATCTGTAGTTTTAGGTGAAATTGAACCACTTTAAAAATTGTGGCTCACTATTTCTTTCTTTACTGCCTTATATAATTTCTATTATCTGCATTAATTTTGATTATCATTTCTTGCTACAACAATCTAAATTAATTCTGCTCTATAATTCTCAAATACTACAATTTCTAAAATAGATATCAAGTTTATCTAAAAGGAGTATATATATACACATTCCCCAATGGGAAAAGGGAAAGATCTAAGTGTTGAATTTTTAACTCTGATTTGTGGGACCTAACAATTTTCACAAAATTTTCTCTTTCCATAATCATCAGTTTTAATCCAACAATCATTGCCTTATATTTGACTTCATTATTTGAGCATTGTTTTCTAAGATGAAAGTAAAATTTTGTAAGCATATTATTAGGAGATCTTTTCAACATCCCAATTCTTGATCCATGTTTTTAACTTGATCCATCAAAAGATAATCTCTAAGTTGGATAGTTACCAAATCATTTTCTTTTATTTTGACACATGGATGGTCAACCAAAAAATCTACTGCTACTTGCCCTTTCATCGATCTTATAGGTATATACAGAAAGAAAATTCAGTCAACCTAATCATTCATCAACTAACTTGGGCATGGATCATTGGCATTGACAATATTTACTTAATTATGTCTATTTTTGATGTTACTTACACAATTATTGGAAGCATATAATAATGGAATTTAGTATTGGAAAAATAAAAATTCAAACACAAATTGTCTATTTTTGAATACTTTTGTTGAGCTACATTCAACATTCTTGACAAATAGAAAATTGCTCTTTCTACTTTATTATTATCTTTTTATGCTAATAAACATCCTATAGTTTCTTTTAATGCTAAGGCATATTATTTCAATGGCCTTCCAAGCATCAGTCGAATCAAAATTTGTGTATTCATTAAACAGGTTTTAATGGTGTCAAAAGCTAACTAATGCTCCTCTTACCATTCAAATTCTTTTTTGTCTTTTAGTTTTTAAAAAAGAGACAAATTTGAGATAAACCGATGAAAGAAATTTATCTTCCCAATTAGAAACTATAATTGTTTCTTTAACATTAGAGGGGATTTTTCCATAATAGCTTTTACTTTATTTTTGTCAACTTCAATCCCCTTATGGTGAATTATAAGCCCCAGAAATTACAAGCCAACACACCAAATGCACATTTGAGAGGATTCATTTTCAGATTATGACTTCTTATACTTTTAAAAGCCCTTCTCAAATCATCAACATGATCTTCTTGTATGGTCAACTTGATAACAATATTATCGATGTATACTCCATAAATTTTCCAATCATGTTGTAGAAAAGAAGATTTATGACTCACTAGTAAGTAGCACATGCATTTTTTTAAGCCAAATGGCATTACTATCCACTCATAAGTTACAAAGGCTCTCGGACATTTGATTGTAGTTTTTCACACATCTTCTTCTGGTATGAATATTTGATTATATCCAAAATGCCTATCCATAATAGTAATAGTCTCATGCCCAGAGGTTGTGTTCATGTTAGCCACTAGCTTAGGATACTTATCTTTTGGTGTAGCTGTATTGAGATTTCTAAAATTTATATATACTCATAACTGGCCATTTTTCTTGATAACAAGCACTATGTTCTACAACCATTCCATATATCTATTTGTCCTTATAAATCCAGCTCTTAGTAATCTTTCAATTTGTTCTTTTATTTTCAAGACAACCTTCAGAATAAACTGCTTGGGTAATTGCTAGACTAGTTAACAACCTTCCTTCATAGATACTTTGTGTTCAACTAGATTTCAACTAAGCCAAGCATTTCATTATAGTCTCATTTAAAGCAATCCTTAAATTCTTTTAATACTCATATTATTTTATTCCTATTCTCCACATTAAGCAATCTACTTACATATGTCGGCTTCTTCTCTTCCTTGTCAAGTCCTAGATTAATCTCTTCAAGAGAACCTCTACATTTTTGTATCATCTTTTAAAAGAAAATCCTCAAAACTTAGAGGCTCCTAATCATATACACAATCTGGTACTTTATCTTCTATTATGGCTATCAAAGCTTTTTGCCACAAAAGTTAATAGTCGAACCATTTAGCTTGTTAGATTATTCATAAGTCTCGACATCTTCTACCGGACCTTTAATAGTCATGAATAAGATTAAATCTAGAAGAATTTAGCAAACAATATTTTACCTTGGCCAAATTCAATGCTTGATCAATAGCATTTGAGTTTCTAGGCTTCATTTTCAAATCATAGATTTTTAAACTTGGAATGACATTGCTGGATATAATAGGAGTCATCATCAATTATAATTATTTAAATAGGTTGATTGTCATTCCACAACACCAATTTCTAATCGACGGTTTATGGAATCAATTCTACAATATGTATCCAGTCTCTACCCAGCAATAGATTATAACAAGCCTTTAAAGGCAGCACCAGAATAAGAGTTGATCTAGTCATAGAACCAACCTATACATTAATTATAGTAACACTATTAGATGATGAAATCTTACCATTAAAATTAGTGACCATAATATTTGTCGGGACCAAATCTTCCTTTGTTGCCTAATTTAAGGAAAATAGTTTGAGTACTAGATTAGTTGTCCTTTCAATTACTAAGACTTTAAATATTGGTTTCCCCACTATAATGGCCTTGATATGCGAGGCTTTGAACGTGATTTGATGATGTCAATTGATCTTTCAAAACGTGCCAGATCAGAAAACACTATTATCATGTCTTGCTCAAATGATATCACCCTTTCAATGTTACCATCAAGGAAGTTATCCTTGATTTCACAATCTCCTAGAAAGTGAATGTCAAAGATAGAAGACAAACCATGTTTACATCTTTTATTTCGACATTGACATTGTCCTGTTCTAACACTGGTTTTAGCTCGAAGTAATGGTCAAAACTTTATCCCAAACATCTTTCCTGCATTGCTTAGTTTCTTCTATAGGTTAGCACTATAGACTTTGTTTGATAATCTACTCACAACAAGACATTTTTTCCTTTTCTATATCTTGGTCCTTCTTTTGTTTTTGGTTTCCAAGCTTGTTTATTTTGAATCTACCTAGGTTTGTCAATGAATTGATTTACGATCTTTGCCTTTACTTTTCTAGTGACTGGATTATCATTGATCCTTTTCAATTTGGATTGGTAATCAGTGTCAATCTCTAAAAATTGACTTCAACTTTTGCATATTAGATTTTCTTTGATCTTGTTGATCTATTCTTTCTTTCCAATGTTATCCACACAGAAACATCTTTGTTAGTGAAAATGGGTGCCGTAGACCAATTTGATTGAGTCCTATCGCATCCATAACTAAACATTCTGTGGATTGGATATAAAAGGTTGATCATTCATCTTATATT
>JANHAO010025575.1:0-11313 GCA_026873985.1 Saraca asoca
CTTCCTAAGGTGATCATGAAGCCACAATCATATAATATCTTAATCAAATAAAGCCATTAAACTTAGATATTCAATGCAAAATAGATGGGAAAAGGAAATAACTAACTAACAATCAAATGGAGCATGAAAGCTTCAAGATATCAGCATTAAATCAGCAAGTCAACAGCTCCTTGGACTGGTTTACAACATTAGCTGTCCATGGCAGCCGAAAATGAAAGGAAAATAAAAGAAGAAAAGTAGGAGAGCAAAGCTACTCTCTGCCCCCGTAAAAGTACAAAGAAAAGTACACTCAAAACTGAGAGAAAAAATGCAGTAAGAAACCCTATACAAAAGCTCTACCCGGGTGGATAAGGAGACAACAATGCTGAGCTGGCAAGTGGCTGGTCTGCTGTCTGGTTTCTACCCCCTTCTATCTTGCGTGTTTTGGCCCCTTGGTAGACTACTTTCTCCTTCTTTTGCAGTGTCTAATTGTGTTCCAACTGATTGGATTCGGGTTGGAGCAGAAGATGGGCAAATGGGCTTTGGTTGGATGTCAATTGGAGGCCATGAAACATAATTTTGTACGCCCAGTTTTCGCAGCAACTCTACCTCCGGGTTATAGCCTAATTTTGACACCCAAAATGATTCTTTCAACACATGAAGCCTTCATAAGATATTTAGCTTTATATCTTAGCTTCCAATTGGGCTTAGTTTCACTTCATTTGGACCTATATATCTTAAGATAGTGTTTGTTAAGTGAGCAGAGGTCGGCTGCCCAAGTGACAACATTCTAGTAGTAACTTCATCTCCAAATTCAAATAACCAAATGATGGATTCAGCTCTTGTAGTCTTCATGGAAGTTGTATCTCTATCTCTTAGCTTTCCTACAAATAAAAGTCACATCAATTGGATAAGTATAGCTCATGTTATGCAAGAATTACAGAAACTGCTCAATTTGGTCGAAAATGCAGAAAATTGGAAAATGTTGCCAATTGACACTAAATCTCAAATACATCTTAACTCAGCTAAAAACATGCAATTTTGGACATTAAAATGCTAAGTATGAGGGCAAATAAATGTGTCAAATCTTGTGTTATCAATGAGACATAGTTTATGTTACCTAGAAGGCAATAAATGGTTTGTGCACTTGCTCACTTTTTGGCTAATGAGCTTATTGAAGAGTATGGTTCTATGCAATGTGAATTTCCAAATGAAGACATAATGACACTATTCAATAATAATGAATACCTAAAGACAAAAAATGGATGTTGTTATTTGATGGAGCCCCCATTGCATTAGGGCATGGTATTGGTGCCAATTTAATTTCTCCTGAGGAGAAAATTATCCTGTCATAGCCAAGCTATGCTTTGATTGTACAATTAATATGGCCGAATACAAGGCATGTGCCATGGGTATACAAGTCACATTAGATTTGGATGTCGAGGTCTTCAAGGTGTATAGAGATTTTGCATTGATAATCTACTAATTGAGAACTGATTTGGAAACTCAAGATGCTAAGTTGATTCCATATCATAGACATGTAACAATTTTGTCAAAATATTTTAGAGAAATCACTTTCCATCATAATCTAAGAGAAGATAATCAAATCGTTGATGCATTGGCAATGTTATCCTTTATGTTCAAGGTCAATAGCAATGGTCAACCACATGTTGTCAAGATTGAAAGCTGAGATTTGCAAACTTATTGCTTAAGTGTTGAAGAAGAACCTAATGGAAAACCTTTGTATCATGATCTCAAGTAGTACATAAAGTTCAAGGAATATCCAAAAGAGAGCTCAACGAATGATAAGATAACTATAAAGAGAATGGCAATTGACTTAGTTTGAATGGAGAGGTACTATACAAGAGGAATCACGACATTATTTTTCTAAGGTATGCTAATGTGATAAAAGTGAGAAAGATCATTGAAGAAGTACATGAAGGTTTTTGTGTGACACTTTCAAATGGGCATGCTATGACAAGACCACTTTTGAGAGTAAGCTACTTTTGGCTGGCAATGTAGAGTGACTACATCAATCATATGAGAAAATGCCACAAGTGTTAAATCTATGTCAACAAAATTCATACTCTTCTTATGTCACTAAATATCTTGTCCATGCAATGGTTGTTCTCATTGTGGGGCCTTGATGTCATAGGTCCAATTGAACTAAAGGTTTTAAACAAATATTGATTTATCCTACTAGCCATTGATTATTTCACTAAGTAGGTTGAATCCGCGTCCTATTCTAACGTGACTCAAAATTTTGTTCAAAAATTCATAAAAAGCGATCTAATATGTCATTTTAGCTTGCTAGAAAGAATTGTGACTGATAACATTAGAAATTTCAACAATAAGATAATGATAGAGATGTGTGAACAATTCAAGATAAATTATCACAATTCAACGTTATGTTGTTCCAAGATGAATAGAGTCGTAGAAGCAACCAATAAGAACCTTAAAAGGATCATCCAAAAGATGGCAATAATATACAAAGATTGGCATGAGATGCTTCAATTCGCTCTTCATGGCTATCGAACCTCTATTCACAATTTTATGGGAGCCACCCAATTTTCGTTGGTATATGGCATGGAGGCAGTGCTTCACATTGAGGTTGAAATTCCTTTGATAAGGGTTTCAATAAAGGCACAGCTAGAAGAGGCGGAATAGGTTTGAGCTTGGTATGATCAATTGAATCTTATTAAAGCAAAGAGATTGGTAGGTTATGCCACAAACAACTTTACAAAAAAAGGTTAATGAGGGCTTATGCTAAGAAAGTGCACTCTCGTCAATTTAGGGAAAAAAACTTGGCATTGAAAATGATACTTCCAATTTAGAAGGATGGTCACAGTAAATGGATGCCTAATAATGAAGGGCTTTCATTGTGAAAAGAGCTTTCTTTGGGGGAGCTTAATCTTTATGAAGATGGATAGAGATGAATTGCCATGGCCTATTAGTGTGAACAGAGTGAAGTATTATGCATGAAGCATGTCTGCTCTGCATTTGATTTGCCCAAGAAGTTCATAACATAATAGATACTAGGGCATTTCAATATTTACTACCCTAATCAATAGGTGTTCAAATGCATAAGGCAAATACCATTAGTTTTTCTAAGGCATATCACTAGAATAACCAAAATTTTCTTGTTTGATCAATTTCTATGAATCCCAGTGTATATCTTCTTCATTGTCAAAATGATGTTCCATTTTCTTGGATATTTGTGGCAATTTTATTCTTGTTATTTATTTAATATGATGCTTGCAGTTAACTCCTTCACGCAATATTTGATAAGATATTGATCATGTATTTTTATGAAAATTGTTTTTTGCAAGCCTTCACTGTCATTTGCTTTTTTCTTAAGCCAAAGCATTTTCCTAAAGTAAACTTCCTTGTTCAACTCAACCTTTCCCAAAATGATAAATCAACTTAAACTCCAATGGTAATTGATTAATAACATATAAACAAGATTAAATAGCTTACAACAAAGAGAAATCAAGTAAAAATTAATTACAAAAGTACAAATTCTTTTTGAATAAATGGAGGGCTTTCAATTTGGAAAGGGAGAGGAGGGGAGACAAAGAAAAACTTATTTTTCTTTTTCTCCCAAAGTAGAAAAAAGACAACAACAAACAAACTTTATTTTCAAATCTCATAGATGAAATCTACAGGTATGTCACTTTTATGCTTCTTCATCTTTATACATGCACATAACATATTTTTTTTCAGTTTTTTATTTACATGATTGCATTTGAGAAAGAGTAAAAATAGTCAAAATTAAAAATAAGCATATTGTTCAAGAAGGATCTGTAAAAAAAAAAATGAAAACTACAAAGAGAAAAACCAAACTAATGAAAGAAAGAGATAGATTTGTGAAGAAAAAGTAAAAAAATAAATAAATAAATAAACCTTTAGTTTCAACCTCAAAGTAGAAAATGTTGAAGATTAACCTTTGAAATATGGGAATACACTTCTCTTTATTTTGTATTTAAGCTTGATGATTATCGACCTTTTAGTTTTTGAGTTGTTATAAAAAAAAAAAACAAGATGCAGAAGCATGGAAGCCATCTTTTTGATGGCGAGCTACCACTTGGCCTTTGTTTGTTAAAGAGGCCAATATTGGCCTTTGTTTATATATGTGTATATGTATGTATGTATGCATATATATATATATATATATGGACTAGTGACAAAGACCTATTTCTTGTCGTTTTCTCTTTTCATTTTTTTTTGTATTTTACATTTTTCAAAAGTTTGGATAGAGACCTATTTGTTTGATCCCTTTTTGTTTAATTTTTTGTTCGCTTGTGACCCCTTTTATAAATATATATTGTGGTTGCATTTTATTGTTTTAAATTGTTGATACACTGAACATTTCTATTTTTAACTTATATATTCATCTGATAATTTATTTTATTATTACAAATATATTACTTCAGTGTATCATAAAGTGTCATTTATATTTTCACATACAATATCATATAACGAAATAAATTAAAAATAGATTGAAAAGGTATTTTAGTAGTTAAATTGAGTGAGCTGATGAAACTTCAAAAGTAAATTTTCAATACTATTACACTTGAAATCATTATACATATTTTAGTTTTATTTATATATTGTATTATTTTAAAATATATCATTTTGTTGCATCTCCATGCGTATCCTTACAACATAAAAATAATAAACTTTTGTCTACGATAAATAAAAGTTAGGAAATTTGATTGTACGTGCAATAAATATGGCTTCAAATATTCTTGAGGCATTTTCCTTTGTATGATTTTGGTCATAAAGTTGGACAAATTTGACATATTAATTAAATTAATAGACCTACCAAATTAATAAAATTTATGCAATATATCAGGAAATTATTTTTTAATTCAACTTTTGTATTATTGCTAAATCAAACACCAATCATAATCTTAGTAACATATTATAGTCAAACTTCACTTTATACATTATTTTAAGTCTATATCCTATACAAATAAAATTTAAATCATGTGTATGACGAATCAAAATTGAGGGGTCCAATTATAAGTACAATAATGATGGCTCTTAATATTCTTGAAACATTTATTTTGTCAGAATTCAATCATGAAGTTGGAATAATTTAACCTTAAATATAGTAAAACTTTTAATTCATTTCAATTAGCTTTTGCTTAAATTTTTAAGCTAAATAAAATTAGAAAATATTAATATTATTTTGATATTAATTAAGTGGTACCTTCTTCGAAGGAAAAATGAATTTTTCTTGCACTACAATTTTTGTTGATATCAAAAATTGAGATTTTTATGAAAATAAGTTTTTTTATTGTTGCTTAATTGTTGTTAGTGTAAATATTTAGCATGCCCTAAAAATATTAATTTCTTCAATCACTCATAATTTTTTAAGTCATATATCACATTTAATATCATGTATAATAAGATGGGATATAAAATATAAATAAATAATCTATTTAATGGGTAAACAAACAAATTATCTTCTGAACCAATAAATTTTTTATGAATGGTAGCAAAAGGGAAAAACAGATATCCATTTTACAGACAGACGTTGTAAGGTGCGAATACATTTCCTATATGTAATTAACCATCAAATTTGAACTCTAAATTATGTAGACTATATTTTGGTGTTCCAATCATGCCGCTAAAAATGATTATTGACTACTCCTTTTATTTGTTCAAATTCATGCATATTTCAAATTTGCATCTTGCGCCTTGAATCTCATGCTATAATATCATCATTTATGCATAGGGTTTGCCCATTCGTATCACGTGCCATCATCAGGGATGTTGTGACACTCAGAAGTTTGGATTACAAATTAAAGTACTAGAAGTTAAGATTTACTTAAATCTAACTCAAATTCAATAAATAAAGCATGGATGAATAGGGTAGAATTTTCCTTAGAGGTATTAAGGTCAAAATAAGAAAATGTTAGAAATGAGTACCTATATCAAGAGAGCAGCACACTTAGTAAAATGATCATTAATTCAAATTTTTTCCTAACTGATTCAAATGGCGATTGGAATCATAGGGATCAAATTTTAATTGTGAAGAAAAACTTTCAAACTACATTTGAAGTACGATCAATGATCACAAAGGGCTAATTGCTCAAGAACAAAGACTTTTGATTCAAATTGCAAAAATGTAGTTCAAAGACCAATTTGACTTGCCTCAGAATGCAGGCTTTTTGATAGTTTTTAAATAGTTGTGATTCGAATCGTGGAAACCATTCAAATTTTTTATTTGAATTGCCTTATATTTTAGACTCTCTGCCTAAGTCTAAAGACTAAGATTCGAAATGTAAACACAATTCAAAATGGTTTGATTGAAATCACAAAACTAAATTCTATGTTTTTTTTTAAATAGCCATTTTTAAATCAAAACTTTTCCAACTCATTTCAAACCTTTCAAAGCAATTGTTTTAACCAAAAAGCTTAATTCCAAGTATAAAAAATTGATAAATAATTTAAGAACATTTAGGAATGCTTTTGGAGAAATAATTCAAAATTTCTTATCCAAACTCTTGAGGCAAATGCTTGAAAAATTAAATTTAGATATTATGCTAAATTCAAATGAAATCTAAATCTCTACTTATTTCAAATCCTTAGCCTATACTAAATCTTCATCAACAAATCAAAGACTTTCTAGTATTGACTCACTAAAATTAAACACAATAGGCCCAACCAAAATCATTTGTTGTCATAAAAATAAATTGTAAATCTTTAGAAATAAGGGCTAGACTAAACACTGACCTCTGAAGCTGACAAATCTTCACCTTCAAGATCTGCAAAATAAGAAAACTAACGACTAGAGTTAGGGCTCCAGGGAGCATTTCAACGGCCAAGTTAGTGACCTTGTGAGAAAAGATATAAAGAAAACTAGAGTAAAGATCCCTACCAAAAATGCATATAATTGGTTTGTATAGAGGAGTGGGGTATAAGCTAGTGTTTTGTGATTGGGTCCGTTCAACCAGTTTTTGGCCCAGTCAAATGGTCATAGCCCAATACATTTATTTTGGGTTGTGTCGTTTGCCCCTTCCTTCTTAGTGGGTATGATGATTGGCATGCTCAAAAACCCTTTGTCTTCTTTGGCCAACTGTTCTTTGCTCACAGTAGGCAGTGATTCTAGCTGTGCAATTGGAATCATGAAGGTTCTTTAAGTATCGATTGTCTCTTGTTTGGGGCATACAGTGGTTCAACTGTCTACTTGTAGCTAAAATCTAAATTTCAAATCTATCATCTATTTATTACCAAGGAGTTGTTTGGGTATAACATAATGTTGAAGGGGTCATTTGACCTAAAATTGATACTAAATGAGCCATTCAGGCTTGACTTAATGGTGAAGAGATCATTTGACCTAAAATTGATACTAAAAAAGCTACTTGGGCTTTTTTTAGTATTAAGTAGACTACTCGGATTTGTCTTACTACCAAAGGAGCTGCTAAGCTTGATATGTTACTAAAGTGACTACTTAGTCTTAAGTTAATTCTGAGGAATCTGCCTAGTCTTTCATTAGTGTCAAAAGATTTGCTTGGATTTGTCTTAGTATTGGGGGAGCTGCTTGGCCTTAATATGGCACTAAGGGAACTGCTCGAACTTGTCTTGAGTTAATGCCAAAAGATTTGCCCAATTTTTTATTAGTGTTGAGGGAACAGCTTGGGCATGATATGTTACCAAGGGGACTGTTCAATCTTAAGTTAATGTTGAGGGATCTACTGGTCTTTCATTAGTGCCAAGCGATCTGTTTAGGTTTGTTTTAGTGCCAATAGAGCTACTTAGGCTTGATATGATATTAAGGAAACTACTTGGATTTGTCTGTACTTAATGTCTAGGGAGCTACTTGGACCTAATATTTTATTAAAGGTACTACTCAGTCTTGAATTAATGCTGAGGGATCTGTCCAATCTTTCATTAATGTTGAGGGATTTGCTCAAGTTTGTCTTATTGCTAAAGGAGCTGCTTTGGCTTGATATGGTACCAAGGGAACTACTTAGATTTGTCTTGAGTTAATGCCAAGAGATCTATCTGGTCTTTCATTAGGTCTAAAGGATCTACTCGTGTTTGCCATAATGTTGAAGGAGCTGGTCAGGCTTGGTATGGTACAGAGGAAACTGCTCATATTTGTCTTGAGTTAATGCCAGTGGATCTATTTGGTCTTTCATTAGTGCTATAGGATCTGCTCAAGTTTGTCTTAATGCTGAAGGAGCTACTCGAGCTTGATATGATATCGAGGGAACTACTCAAATTTGTCTTGAGTTAATGTCAAGAGATTTGTTTGGTTTTTCATTAGTGTTAAAGGAGTTGTTCACACTTGATATGTCACCAAGTGGATTGCTTGGTCTCGAGTTAATACCAAGTGATCTACCTGATCTTTCATTAGTGCTAAGGGGTTTGCTCAGGCTTGATATGTTGTCGAGGGGATTGCTTGGTCTTAAGTTAATGCTGAGGGATCTGTCAAGTCTTTCATTAGTGCCAATGAATCTATTCAATCGTAATATGTTATCAAGGGAATTGCTTAGTCTTGAGTTAATGTTGAGGGATCTACTCGGGCTTCATATTGAGCTTATGGCTCAACTTTTAAAATTTTTCTACTACTTCTCACTATTTTCTTCCCTTCCTTTGATAAACTAAACATGTAGCTCATCATTCTAAGTTTTCTTTTCTTTCTTTTTGGTTTCCATCTCTTTGGTTCATGTGAGCTCTCTTTGTTCAAGTTGATCAATCTTGGGCAAGAGAACCTACATAGTGAGTAGAGTTAGCTATGCACAAAGATGGAGTTGTCAAGCACGCTTCCATGCTTAAGTTAGTTATCACTTAAGAGGAGTAAAAATTAGTGTATACAAAGTGAATGGTGGTACTTGTTATGTTTATGTAGATAGGTCCTTTGTTTTCATGTGCTTGTCAGCCAATTGATTAGTTTCCATAGGTACTTACTTTTTGGTGGGTCCCTATTGGTTCTTCACTCTTTCTTGTTAGCCTTATGTTTACATATCACACTTTTAGACATGTAAGTTTTGGGAAGATTTGAACTTTTCTTATAAATTGGAAAGTCAACTATTTTCTCAACTTTTAGGAGGATTAACATATATGGTGGTTGGTATTTTTTGGGCCCGATTAGCTTGCACTCCCAATCTTGTAATCTTGGAAAGTGATTTGTGTGCTTCTAGGATGAACCTTCGACTTTGTATGTTTTTGTTTCGTTACATGTAAAGAAAATCAATGAGTTAGTATAGAAATATGTATACATATCTTCTTGTATCAATTTTTAATAATAAATTGTAGCAATAAGCATATCATAATTCTTTAACCAATAAGATAAATTGTAATTAAAAATTTGGAGTTTTACAAATAATGTTTTTTACTCCTCCAATCAAACGACACTATAAATATGTGTTCTATGTTCATAACCCACCTAGCATATACATTACCAAATTTGGAATAGTTTTCATGAATTATAACAATTGGCCACATGTCTCTCCTATGTTACTTTGTCCTATATCAGTCTTGTCATATAGTCATTATAAGCAGTCATTATGAGAGGTTTATGAATGATATGCATTGATTTTCATGCAAATGACACAAGTGGTCTCATTATATGGTAACCTTACTTGAGCAATTTTGCTTGCGCGCTAATTATCCATTTATCTCAAAATTGAACAACAATCATATAATCATTGGTGGAATTATTTACCCAATTGAAAAGAATGCCCAGAGATTTAGCATGATTATTTAGGTGTAAATAGAAAAATATTAGGAAAAAGGTAATAGAGCCCAAGTCACCTATATCACAGGTTATTCAACAAGCTATTGTCCCCCAATATATTTCCCTTGTCTTATCAATAATTAAGAGCTAAGAATTGCATAAGACCAACACAAAAGTCTTTCATTTCTATGGATCTATGTCAATAGTAAAGTTGTTTAGATGTACTAAATGGCAACATACTTACTCATCACTGCAGTTGAAATTTAGCTTCCTTTTTGGTTTATCTAATCTCAGATTCTATGATGACAATTTTCATGTTAGTGCAAATTTTATTACTTGAGAAATATATCTTGTAAGTATGAAGTCAGTTACTTCAGGTCATGTAGTCAAGGTTAAAAAGCAAAATCATTGGTTTTTTATTTGTTGGGTCGCATATGTATGGCTACCAACAGAAGAACATGTAAAGGACAGGAGAATATATATATATATATATATTTTTCCTCTATAATTTGGATTTCTGAGTATGGATTTGTCATGAAAAAAGCAAGGTATAACAGGGTGGTTTTCTTTTACCCATGTTTATTAAGCCAGTTTGATAATGCCCAAAACTCACATGCTATTACAGGGCAATGCACAATATTCTTCTGCTCTAGGCGAAGCAGTATTAAATATTGGCTCTTATGACATTTCTTAGACACGCAAACTTTCTTGCTCAATTTCCTTCATGCAAAGATTGAAGAGCTAATTCAGTTCCTCACCTATGAATCATGCACAAATTAGCCTATTACATGATAGGTGCTGTAATCAGACATTTCATCAGGCACTTTGTGTGCAACTCAAATTGAAATATTAAGCAATCAAAGTATGAATAATGACGAACAAAAACATATCACAGAATCAAGTGCCATGTATTTGCAACAGTCAATTTAATTTAGGATTTAATGAATTGTACCTTTGTCTATATAACACGAGTTGCTGAAGAGATCTTTTTTCGTATTGTAGATTTGAATTGAGATTGTAATTCTTTGGGAATTCCGTTCGTACTAATCTTTAACTCCACCAAGTAGAACGCCATGGGAGACTGGAAATTTTGTCTTCACTATTTCGTCCTTAGCAAGTCTTTTAGTTATGTTATTCATTAGGTTTTGCAATATAAAGCCTTGATAACTATTGCAATTCAGCTGTGCACAATCCCAGACATAGTGAGGTAGTTGAACAAGTTTTCCTTCTCTGCTTTTCAAAGAGAAGGATTGCCATGCAGGTAGTTTTTAATCTCTTTCTTTTATTTTTACTTTTTTAATTTTGAGAATAAATATGCTCTTTTATTTATTTAAGTAGAGAAATTCAAATACGTATATGTTTTTACATAAAATTAATTGTGGTTTGATGGATAAAGAAAAGCACAATATAGAGTACACTATGTTGGTTTCATTTATTTGGAATTCCTCTCAAACACATATTTTTCTCATTTACTTTTATAATTTTTTTCTTTATTTAAAATAAGAAAAATTCTTGTAAGTTATCTGTTTTCTATGTTTGTGAGTAAAAATAAAATAAAAAAAGAATATTAAAATTTACTTAAGGAAGAAAATGAGAACAATTTTTTAAAAATTTTGAGGCTTAAATTAATATAATGATAA
>JANHAO010025576.1:0-11318 GCA_026873985.1 Saraca asoca
GTGATGGTGGTTTGGTCTGAAAATAATTAAAGTCAGTGGGGGTTAATTTTGAATTATAAAATTATAACTCCCTCTCCTCTCCCTTTAATATAAATAGTTGTCTGAGTTATAGACAACATAATAGAAAAAACATAATAGAAAGAAAGGATCGTATCTTCACCATCAAAGATATAAGGAAAGAGGAAGAAAGAGAGGGAAAAATTCATACGAAGAGATTGATCGAGAAATCATGGATCCAGGTATGAGTTAATCATTCATCAATTATAAATGTGAGAATTATAATATCTAAGATTTGGTTATAGTTTAATGTAGTTTTCTGCATAGTTTAGAATCTTAGAAAACTACGAATTATGGTAATATAAAAATTTACAACATTACAATGATAGATAAATGCGATTATGTGATGTAAATTTGTGATAAATTATTATTGCAATAATCAGAATATTATGAATGTATATCTCAAGTTAAAATCATAGGTTAAACTATACTGGTGGAATTAATAATTCCGGCATTTATTTGGAGGCTCTCAATATTTTCAGATCAGTTATTAGTTATATTAAAAATTGTTCCATTTTTTTTAATATAGGTAGAACAGCATTCATCTACAACCTGCATATTAAGATATGAAACAAAATTACAATAAAGTTAAATTATACAGATCAAGATTTTCTGATCTAGTAATTATCATTTATATCTTTAAAATTTAAAGAGTTGTGACTTTTATGTTTGATTTTCACTAAGATTTATTAAGTAATTTTTTCCACTTCCTCCTAAATTAATAATTAACTTTCTATGTAAAAAAAAAATTGCACATCACACAAAAGAATTAAAATTATACGGTATCATTTTATTAACTTGATTTAAATTTACTACCCTATGATGTGAAAAGTGTTAATGCACTCCCCCTATTTTCAATCCAGTATATTATTTATATAGCACCATTTGAATTTATTTTTTATTCAAAATTTAAAAGATTTTATGATTAACTTTTTTGAATATAAAATTTTAATAATTTATATACCTTAATTATAACATGAATCTTTATTTTTATTCAATAAAAATTAATTATCAAATTTATTATTTATATATTAATTTATGAGATTTGTATATATTAAAAATTATATTTTATAAATTTTAATATATAAAAAATTGTAATTGACTTTTTGATTTCCACAAAAACTAATTTGCATCTTCTTCCCATCTATCTCCATTAGTCTGTTAATTTTGATCTTCCTACCATCTACCAGCAAATCAATAGATCTTCAATTTCACCTCTTCCAAACTTAGAAACTAACTTGTAGCAAGAAGAGGCCATTTGGTGGCGAAGGGAACATGGCTGAGGCTATTTGATGCTGCCATTCACACCGGCCCGTGAATGGAGTTGGGAATTAGCAGAGAGAAGGAAAATCACGTTTGGGTAAAATAGATAGAATGACCAGGTAGAAAATTAATACACATGCCAATAATTGAATGGAAACAGTATTAAGTTTTGAGTATTAATGTAGGGTCCTTTTTTTTTAAATGAAAATTACTTCTTTAAAAAAATATATTTCTATAAAATAAATTGATTTTTTTTTATTATTTGGACAATGCAAGACAAAATATTTTTTTTATTTGATATATAAAGATAAATTATTTTCTTTTTATTAAAAATATTATTATATATAAATTTTATTTTTAAGGTCAAATGGTATAATAATATTTTTATTATTAGAATATTTTTAAAATAGAAGTTAACAAATTTTTATTAATAAAAATAAAAAGTTAAATATATTTTATACTAAAAGTAATATTTAAAGAAAAATATTTAAATCCTTTATTTCTATATATGTCATTTCTTTATAAAATTAATTTATATTTAATTGATTTTATTTAAAATGATTAATTATATCTATCAATTTTCTTAGATATTTTTTTAATATAAATTTTAATATGATTATTAAATATTAATATTTATAATAATAAAAAGAAAAATATAAGAGAAGAGAAGAGAGTTGATGGAGGTGGAAGAGAAAGATAAAACAGAAAATAAAGTGGGTACGGAGGAGAGTAGAGAGAAAAAAGGATAAGAGAGACAAAGGAAGGAAATGAGAGATAAAAATAAAGCATAAAGAGAGAGACAGTGAGAAATATAGGAGAGATGGATAGAGAGAGAAGGAATAGAAATAAAGAAAGACGGAGACCAAAAGACAGCAGAGAAGAGGAACGAAAGTGAGGAGACAAATAATAGAAGTATGTAATATAAAATAATTTTGGATAACAATTTTTTTATTAAAGGAGCAAGTCATTTTCTTCCAATTACATATAATTTTCTAACAGAATTTTTTTATTGATAATTTTTCTATTGATTCTAAATATAAAAAAATAAAAATAATAATTGTTAGAAGAACATTTCCCTTTCAAACAAACAACCTGTAACATTAAAATATTTTCTCACTCACAGGAGTTTGCCTACTGTGAACCACCACATTCATTATGCGTGATGAACAATTAAAACTTAAATCTCATTTAATCATATAAAAATTATTTATTTAAAACTTCATCATAAATAAGATAAAATTACGTCTTTTTTGAGTCTTTGCAAATAAAATAATTTAATATTTAAATCGTTGAATTCTTCAGCTGACCCCTTTTTATACAAGATAAGGTATACTCCCACAGTCAAAAATAAAGGTCGATTATTATTTTTTGTAAACTTGCCTTTGCCTTTTTATATTCCATCGCATTAGTTCTTAGGTTAATTTATAGTATATGGGAGGCTATATAATATTACAAAGAATTTCTAGAAGAAAATTTATTTATAATTAATTAATTATTACTTGTAGTCAGGGGCGTATACAGACTTCTCTACTATTTGGATTGAGTCTATTTTCTAAAATAAAAAAATTTATAATTTAATTTTTAAATTTTCTATTTCCTTTAATTAGAATCTATTTTTAAAATTTTTTTTTAATTTAATTCTTTTATCACTTATTTTTTTAACATTATAATATATATTTAAAAAAATTAAGTGGGGGTTTAGGCCCACGTGAGTCCGTTACTGCTTGTAGTAACATATGTCCAATTCTCTATACCATAATCAAGGTTAGTGAGAGGATTATTAACGTAATTATCAAGGATTAGATTAGATATACGTTGGGACAAAACAAGAGCTTCTGAAAAGGATAAACCCATAGAATAAATTATAGAAGATTCTAGGGCATCCTAGAACGCAGTTTAAACTATAGGACCATGGTCCTGTAATTGTTGGTAGTTCATAGTTTGGAGTAAATAAATAATTGATTTTTCCCTATATTTAATCACACATTGCAAGATTATAATTTGACATCTCTCATATTCAATGCTGTCTTTTCTTTACCAACAACCATCTTGCTGTTAAATATTAAACACTTACCAATTGTTTGGTCAAACATTGAGCTGGCAGATTTCATTTTGCCCTGCCACTATTTTTTATTTAAGCAAAAAGGTGTTAAGATTTGTACTAAAATCTCATTGTGCAAAACTAATTAATTTGCCTCAAATGTTGACCATGTATTTATAATGACTGATGCTGGAAATAACAACCCCACCAATTAAGTTTGACCTGGTGGTGAAAGATGGAAAATTCTAATATATTCAGAATGAAGAAATGAAAGATTTTTATTTTATAAATAAAAAATAGACACAATAATTAAAATGTAAGTCTAAAAAAAAAAAAATTGGATACCTTTGAATTTATCTATCTTTTAACAAATTATGAATCTTTCTTTACTTGTGGAATATATTAAAATCTTTTAACAATGAATTTTTTTATTCTGTTGAGATTCTATGTTGAAACTTCTTTGTCCCAATAAAAAATTAAATAATTAATAATGTCGTCTTATGACATTGACGTTAAGTTATATTATAATTATCATATAATTTAGATTTAATTACAAATTTATTCTCTCTAGTATATAAATTGATTATATTTTATTTTCTTAGATTGTAATATTCGATTTTGATTCTTCTAATACATAAATTAGATTATGTTTAATTCATATTAATAATGTTAGTTAGATTAGAAGTTAAAAATCCTAATTAATGCCCAGAACTCTAATGGGATTCCCAAACTGACAATCATTGAAGTGAAATTAGTTAGGCATGTAATATTAATTGACAAATTAGAATATTTTTTCACCTTAAATAAATCACATAATTTACATATGTTCTATTGTAGTATGGTGAGTTGTACTGATTTTTCTTCTAATGATTATCTATTTAGAGTCCTATTGATTTATATATCAATTAAAATTTTATGTTTTAAATTTAATAAAAGTTACTAATTTAAATCCAATTTAATTTAATTTATTTATTAAAAGAATCAAAATATAATTTTATTTAAAATGATTAAATGTAAATAATTTTTATATTATGAGGATGAAAATGGCAATTATGCGTGCAATTTATATCAATTATTTTAGTTTAACTAGAACCACATTCGTGCCATGGCATACTCGATCGGAATTTACTGTGTTGCCTCTTTATCATAAACTAATCATGTTTGATTAATTTGTGGCAAGAAAATAAAGTGGAACTCTCCTAAAATTTAAAGGAAATCTCTGATGAAACCCATAAAGAAATTGGTTTAATTATAAATTTGATTTCCTTAGTGCACAATTTCATGGCATTTTTTCTAATTATATATAATATATTATTTTGATTCTTTTAATATATAAATTTATTATATTAAATCTAAATTAATAACTTCAATAATATTAAAAATTAAAAATTCGAATTAACAAGCTCTAAATTGATAATTATTGAAAATAAAATTAATTAATGAGACTCATTTTTTTATATCATAAAACATGTAAATCATACGATTTATTTAAGATATGAAAGGTTTGTTTTTTAATTTGTTCAATAGCATTAGTTAATTCATTAATTTATCTTTTGATGATTATTAACTTAGAATCTCATTAGAATTATTGTTAAATAAAAATTTTAATCTTTAATTTGACAAAATTATTAATGTAGGTTTAATTTGATCTAATTTAATTTATATATTATAAAAATTAAAATAAAATATTATATTTAATAATTATATAATAAAGATAAGAAAATTGTAATTAAGTCTTAAAAATTAGGTAATATCATCACAAACTAAACTTCTTTCGTTGAAGTATGCAGCTATTCATCGTTTGTACACAACAATGGGATACAAACTTGCTAACATTACATAATTGTGGATGTCCTTAATTATTGCCTCTCTTTCTTTCAAGGAACTACTTTCCCCATACACATTTTTCTATTTATACCGCCAAGCATTTATTCTTCAATCTCTATGTATGAAACTGGCAAACACAATATATAATGAATACCCACAGAAGTAAGTTAAATATGAGGGAAGAGCCACAAAAAGCCAACCAAATTTGCTTGAGGGAGTTCTGCTGTTATTCATGCTCCATTCTTCATTTGCAACTACAATCTGCATGATACAAAGATGAAATACAATTACAAATTTAAAAAAGTGGCATCTAAGTCCTATTTTTATTAAAATATAAGAATTATTTGATATATAATAGAACATATATATATATATATATCTCAAAAGAGCAAACTAAAACCTCTTTAATAATATGAAATGAGGGGAAACCACTTAAATTTTAACGTAGTTATTATATTTTGATAAGTCATTTATTTTAATATCATAGTTGAATATATTTTACATAATATATATTAAATCAATTAAAAAATAAATAAATAGAATTATTAATGTATATAATAAAAATTAATATTTTACTCAAATGCAACGTGGTAGAGCATACCGTGTTTGTGGCTCTTATACTTCTTGTTCAACCAGGTAACAAATATTATGATAAGAGCCACACCAGCTATGACTCCAATTATTAGAGCCAGTGTCTTGCCAACCTCATCACTATTCCCGTTGTCATTGTCTGCAACGCCAAGTTCACAAATCAAATTAAAATTACCTATCTCTAAATTTCACACAAATAATATATGCTTCTCACTTGATCCCTCCACATTCCAAATGGTGTTTGTATGTGCATCCTTGAATTATATATGTGCACTTATTTTACTAAATGACAATTTTCATTTAATTATTTTATTAAACTCATGACCTTTTACTTGTATTTTTAAAAGAGTCATTATACGGCTAAGAACTAAGACATTATTAATAAGATAGTTCCAATATAATAAAGGCAATGTGCTAATATAAAATTATTTTTATTATAATGTGCTGGTACCTTCTTTATTCTAAATTTCTAATGGTTTCTTCACATTGCCAGCAATGATGATATCATGTTTTTTGGGATCTTGATTGCTTTTTTTCATGCATAGGTTTCTTCCTTAATTCCTAGGATTTATATTTCATGCTGCACGTGAATATCAATGTCTTTATATAATAAAATAATATAAATTTAAAATAATATATTATTGACATAAATATAATTACATTGCAAAAACATAAAATAATACTGGATATTATAAAATGTGGGCCCCTTTTATACTAGGTGTAACATTATAACAAAAAATCCATATACATACCAAAAAGAAAAAAGAAAATCATTATCCTTATACACGAAGTGTGCATATTCTCACGCAAAGAACGTACTACAAAAAAGAAACTTGAAATTACCTTCAATTCGAAGTATGTTTCTAGACCAAGTAAAATTCATGATCTCCTTTCCCTTTTCATTATTATTATTATTTCATGAATTTAAATTTGATGCATTTCTAATACAAAATAAGTACCATGTTAGTAAATAGTCAAATACAATTAAGAAATTCTACTTAGGTAGTAAAAGGGTTCTTTATCAATAATACACAAAAGAACATAATCAATGTAAAAAACTAAAAAATAAAAAATAAAACGCCAACCTTTTAGTACAATCATGATTGATTAAAAAAAAATGGTGAGGTCAGCTTATGTAATCAAAACCCAAATCAACTATCATTCGAGGCTCCATTGCTTATATATAGATAATTTTCAGAAGAGATAATTAATTAAAAAATAAATCACATACTATGATTTAACTTTTTTTATATTTTTTTATATTAAATATAAATATTTACATATGCCTATTGTGATAAAACATAAATACAAAAATAAATTATGTGACGTGTCCCTGTCAAGTACTCAAAATTCTCATTTTAAGACATTTAATCTCTAGAATAATTTTCCACTAAATAAGACAAATATGCCAAACCAAACAATTGAGGTATAAAAAGGAAACCAAAGAGCATATTAAACTATCAACAATGATTATCACTCGTCCTGTGGTCCTTTTATATAATTTGGGATCTTTAATTAATTATGAACAATAATAATTAATATAAAATATATAAATACAAATATAGGATGAAGAGTGTGTAATAATTATCATTCTTGTATACAATTGAATTCTTTTAATTTTCATTAAAAAATGTAACCGTGTCAATTTTTAGAAAAACTAAACACATAAAAATTGCATAATTTTTTATATAAATCCTACAGTTAAAATATCAGAAATCCAGTGATACTGTGTATTAATAAAGTTATTTTGAATAATTTGAACAAAATTCACATATTCTCCACCGACCAAAATACGATTTTCACACGAAGTATAACGGTAAATTCAGAAATAAGCAAGCAAGTCAAATTTCCAGACAGTGGTAGTGGTGGTGAAGGTACTAACCGTCGTCTCCACGGGGCGAGTGATTTCCACCTTCCGAGTAGCGCGCGTAGCACTTGGCCAAGTATATCTGACCCCACGCACCGGCCCCACACGTGGTTTTCAGTCGGTTGATTGCATCTGACAAACAATCCTGGCACTCGCTGGGACTCAAATCCCCTGCGCACTGCGCCACACCGTGAACGTTCCCAGAACTACCAACCCTGTACGTGTTATAAATCCCACCGGACGTTCCCAAATATGCCAGCACAGCATCTGTCTGAGTCAACGCATCAGAAGTCAAATCCATCGACGGTCCACATTTGCTCGCAATCACAGTCTTGTCCTCCACGCCCACAAACGTAGTGTTATCATACTTGACGAAGCAACCGTCCAATTGCAACGCGCCACCGCACGAGTTGACGCAAATGGTGCCGAGTTGGCTCACGGCGAGGGTTACGCAAGTCGAGCAGTCGCCGCCGTTGAGGTCGCCGCGGCACTGGAAGAGGCCGTACACGGTGTCTTGTTGGGCGGCGCCTGTGACGGTGAAGTTGTAGTAGTTGTTGAACATGGCGGAGTTGATTAGGTTGGTAAGTAAAGAATTGACGTTGTTTTGGTAGGTGGAGCCCGGAGTGAACTTCAGCTGAGAGCAGGTGCCGAAGATGAAAGACTCCGTATTGGCGGAAGCTTGTGAGATGGTTGTGAAGGTTGAGAGTGTGAGAAGTAAAGAGAAGAGGGAGATTGGCATGTTTGAGTGTGAGGGTGAGAAATGAAGGAAGGTCTTGGCTATGGGAGAGATATGGAGTATGAGAGAAATATAGCAAGAGGGAAGTTTGGCTGCAGGGCGAAGGAGGAATTGAGGGTGAAGATGCTGTTATTATGTATGTATGTGAAACTGGGATTATAGTTGCTTTGAGGAGAATTTACGCATGGGAGATGAAGGACTTGATGTATATATGATTGTGGAAACAAAACAAAAGCAGAGTGGCAATTTCTCTCCCCTTTCCTTCACCCACTTTAGGTGGAAAATTTTGATATGCAGTTTAAAATTATAATAAAAAAATTGAAAGTATAGAATATGCTATTTATTTAAAAGTTAATATGTAATTATTTTTTATAAATTTATCGTAATATTTATAAATTATTAACAAGACTTCAATCTAAAATATAAACAATAAAAAATAAATAAATTTTATCAAGTGAATTAAATAAAAATAAAATGATATATATGAAATATAATTACACATGTTTTTACGCTAATCAAATAATTGATACCGACAAGGTATGCATAGTATATTTTCTTGCAGATAGAGAAGGTGAAACATCAGTTAAGTATTTGTCTTATTTTTTTAGGCGTCAAGTTGTTGTGAATTAATTTGTCAAAAAGTGGTATACATAACTTATAAACAAGTCTTCATGAAAAATAAAATTATAAATTACTTTTAAAAAGTGATCATTGGTATTTTGAGTGCACATTTTTTTTACTTCTTTCAATATTTTTTTTCTTACATTCACACTTCCCAGTTAACGTGGGTGATGGGTTGGCCATATGCGTAGCCAAAGTGTAAGGTCAAAAAAATGGTTAAAAGGCTATTAATAGTTGATTCCATAGAAATACTTGTTAAGATATTGTTTTTACTCTTATGTAATAGAAAAAATCAATTGTTAATTTTATTATCTATATATTAATTTTGTAAGACTCATATATATTAAAAATGATATTTTTTTAATTTTATAATATTAAAAATTATAATTATCTTTTATTATTATATGATAAAAATAAGGACAATAATTATAATTCAAGTAGACAAATATTTCTACACGCCATGGAGTCAACTATCTAGAGCCTTTTAACCATTTGTCTTTTTTTTTTTTTTTTGACTTTGACCTTTGGCCACACATGGGCAGCTCAACACCCACTTCAAAGCCAAAGTGTAAATGAAAACCTATGGCTTATTAGAAAGCCAAAAGGCTGTTGAATGTGTTAACCACTACAAATACGTTAAGAGTCACTTTAGCAAAAACAAAATTTAAAAGAAAAAACAAAGTAGCTATATACCAATAGATGGGTCCTGTTTGGCGAAGTTACTCTCTATATGAAATTTGAATCTTCTTGATACCTATAAATATATAGAATAGTTATACTTCTCCACATAATTTAAAATATTTGTATTGATATTTATTGTTGTAAGTTTTGTGAAAATTTTTTATTAAATGTTGTGACTTTTATATAAAATTGAAAAAAAATTTAAAAATATTTTTTTATAGAACTTTAAAAAATGGAATAGTAACTTTTTTATATGTTTGTTACTTTCAAAATTCATACATATTTACAATCTTTTATAAATAAATACAATATTTTTGATAAAAAATTTAAAACTTTTATATTAGATTTTCATATAATTAACTCGCAAAATTTTTAAGTATATGTTGAAGTATTATCCAAAAAAAATGAAGGTATGAATTTATAAAAAAAAAAAAAACACACATACACACATACAAATTTTATATTTATATTGCTGGTTGTTTTATAAAAAAATCGTGAGTCTCTATATAACTTTATGTATTTATCTATCTCAAAAATTGACACAATCAATTTTTTTTATAGAAATTGACAAAATAGAAATCCCTGTCTATCTTTCAATTTTTCAAATACAAACAATCGAAGAAAATACTAGTCAGTTAGTATGGACTATATGTAAAGCATTAATTCACTAGCTTCCCCCAAAATTATTTTTTAAAAAAATAAGCAGACAAATTTTACAAGAAGTTTGTAGTAATTAGGTTAAATTAATTTTTTTGCTTATAATTTGTTTTAATGTGTAATTTTGTCATTACATTTTTTTTCATAAAATTATATCTTTAGAGTTAGTTTTCATTTATAATTAATTTCATATACTCATTAATTTGGAGAATTTTGTAGATATACAATTATTCAGCATATGATTAACATTTATATATAAATTCATAGGGGTTCTAATTTTTTCATTTTTATGTTAAGATTTAACTATATAAATTGATAAATATTCATCATATTTCACAATTGTATATGCAAATCTTTAAAGTAATTATAATGGGGAGCTCATTACAAATAAAAATAAACTCTAAGGACCAAATTATGAGGAAAAAAATATAAGCATGGATTTGTGAATTGAAACTATAACTAGAGAATAAAAATTTAATTTAACCTAAAATTTTATTTTCTTATAATCACTACAAATTTATTGTTTTCATTTAGTATGTAATACTGTTAATGATGAAATCCAGTCAATAGGAATAGTTCAATAAATCCCTAAACTGTTGTAAGGAGTGTGATAATTTAAGCAAAAAGTAGAAGAAAGGAAGAACAATAAATGTGTGGAAAGGGAGGAAGAACAAGGAACACCAAGAGTTTTTTAATGTGGTTTAACTAAAATCAGTATGACCCCTACATTCACAGTAATTTATATTTACCTTTGTGTGGTTATTTATCTGTTCAGACTTGTAGAGTAACAATACAAGTATTCTCATTATTTTGACAAAAATTTTTGCATATATTTCTCCTCTCCCCTACTACAATGATTTCTCTTCCTATTTATAGAGATAGTAAGGGTTATAAGTGTTAGTCTGATAGGTGCCCTAGGGTCAATGTGATTGAACTCTATTGTATCTATGACTGTACATTCTGTATTGATTTGATAA
>JANHAO010025577.1:0-11319 GCA_026873985.1 Saraca asoca
TATACCTAACCACTACCTTTTAGGCCACCCCATTAAAGGTAACATTAGATAGTGTCAAAGTAAATAACTCCTCATGTAGGGAACCGTGGTAATTTCAAGTCCAAGGACTACATACACTATGGTCACTATAAGAATTGCTTATGACACGTAACCATCCATACAGCATTGTTATAGCGGGTTGGTCCAGTACATCTTGTTCTCTAACATGTACCTATGTAATGACTTGACATCTCATATCTATGAGTTTCAGTCATCAATCATCATACATACAAGTCTTGTTGTATTATTGCTATCCCAATTCACAACAATACTTGGCTAGGGGCATTTTAAGAGTAACAAATTATTCTAGGCACAATTATTATATTTATTTATATTATACAGATATAACAAAATATATTAATTGAATTGCCTTTAAAATGTAACACAACGCATGTGTTATATGGATTTCCTGAAAGAATATTTTATATCGATTAAGGCTCAGTGAAGGGCCCAGTTGGACTGGTGGACATCCTAGAAGAAGTCCAAGGTCACTGATTAAGGCCCCAGACTACCTAGTGTGGGTAGGAGGTGTCTCACATCCTTAAGGGTGAAAAAGCATACCTCACTAACGAGACTCATGACCTTTTAGCAAGGGGACCTACGACCTTCAAACAAGATGACCAAAAGTGAGTGGTGAAGCTGACCAGCACCAACATTTGGTTCAACTTATAATTCGCCCATCCGCAATGGCTACTCATACGAAATCTAATCAACAACCTGACGCGCCCCTTCCTTATTAACAATTCTACCTCCAAACTTACACATCAGTCACCTGGAAGTCCGATAGTGATTTGTCCAGCATTAATTATTCAGCGCGAAGTTTTAAATGTCTGGAGCGGTGGAGGTAATCATTTTCATAATTCACAAAATTACATTTGTAGCCCTTCTCCCTTCTATAAATAAGAGGAGGAGGCTACCATGCAATGGATATATACATGTAGAAACTCTACCAACATATATTGTGAGTATTGTTCATTAGGGAAAGGTTCCATCGTTGTATACCTATTCTATAAAATCAATCTTCCAGAGGTATAAGAGAATAATCGTGGACGTAGGGGCCAAAACTGGCTTTAGCCAAACCACATTAAACTTCTATTGTCACTACTTTTTCCTTTTCTCGTGCTACTTCCTTTTTTGCCTTCTTCTTCTTATCATGTCAAGCTTGCAGTCAGGGACAACACTGAACTCAATTAGTTGACCAAATTTTGGTGCCAACATTTTGGCACTAGAAGGAGGGCTCCCGCTGCGTACTCTTTGTTTTCACTCCCTGATAGATTATCTCGAATACAATCGTGAGAGAAAAGGCTACTAAAGGCATGGAAATCTCAATCAGCCAATTTGAAGGCCAGACATGATGACAAGACACAGCCATCCCTACGACGAACACCAGCATTAGCGTAGCTACTCCTCCTCAACACCAACCCATGACCCAAGAGACCCATGAGGCTTAGGACTGGTGACAGCACCAAGAGGTGCTTGACAGGAGCCAAGAAGTGCTGGAAAAGGCGATGAAGGAACTGGCCGATGTGGTCAGAATATTGGCACAAACTCATGCCCAAGACTCGTAAAGGCAAGATGAGGTGACTACACCTAGGGCCGAACAATCTCGGCCGGAACCCCAACATGGAGAACAAGTCAGGGTCGAACACCACTGAACTAGCTCATTACACTCATCTAACTCGTGATAAAGATCCGAGGACCATCAGGATCAAGAGGATCAAAAGGATGATTCTCAATGCGTGTGCTCACAGAAAAGTGAGGGCTGGCAAGAAACCGACAATGAGCAAGAGACTGATCACGACTCATCTAATAACAGGCATAATAAGTGGCATAAAACTCTAGACTGAGATTCTCGCGATAGGAAAAAAGAAAGAAGTAAAAGGACCACAAGCTAAGGGCCCAAGTCTCGAAACCCCATGGTTGAAGAATTGCTCCAAAGAATGGAACAACTAGGGAAGAATTCAGCATCCCAGGGGAACCAAGAATCACATGAAGAGAGAACTCCACTCTTTCACCAGATCGAGATGGAGTTACTTCCTTATAGGTTCAAAATTCCAACCATTCCCCTTTATAATGGGGATAGCGACCCTTACAGCCACCTAGATGCCTTTAACATCTAGATGGATTTACAAACATCTAACCCACTGGTGAAATGCCAAGTTTTCCCTGCAACATTTAGGAAGATACCACGGGCATGGTTTAGAAGCCTCCCGGCCCGTAGCATAAAGAGTTGGGAGGAGTGCCAAAATAGGTTCCTCAATCAATATAGGGTGCTAAAAAGGCAGCTCGCCCCCTCCTGCCATTTGTCCACAGTCTTTGAATGGAAGGACAAACCTCTGAAGGATTACATCATCTGATTCTGACAAAAAGTCAACAGTGTTAACAATCCATTTGATGAGAGCATCCTTACGACAATATCAGTTGGACTCCAGAAGGATGGAAAATTATATGAAGATATATACAAGTCTCCTGTCAAAAGCCTCGATGAATTTTATGAACGCGCTGCCAAAGAGATCTAATGGAAGGAGACTTTTGGCCTGAAGAAATCGAATAAGAAATAGGAAGCAGGGACCTCAAATCGAGGCAGGAAATCGAGCGGGGGAGAAAATAAGGACGATCATAAAGGGGGTATCGGGGATCGAGATATGAAGAGAGTCCGGGGTGAACAATCCCAATACCAGTGCTGACACGACACCTACACCGTCCTGTCGGATACCCCAGACAAAATCTACACGATTGAAAGAGATAATGAAGATTTCGATAGACTCAGGCTGATAACAAATTTTGTGCTTACCATAGTAAGGTTGGGTATAACACGTCGACTGCTGGGCGCTAAGGGATGCTATGAAACATCTCATAAAAAGGGGCCACCTGAGGGACTACGTGATGAGGCCTCAAGGCCAATGACCCCTATGCCCTCATCAACTTGCGTCGTAGTGCCACGAGACTCCAGAGCATGAGGAAGTGCCATATATGAGGACCGTATTTACAATACACGATGAATCCCATATAGTCGACACTTCAAACTGATCACGCGATCGCTATGTGCGAGCTGTAGGATGCATCCTCTTAATGAGTCATGTCAAAGGTGATAGACTCACCAAGAAAGCCAAGGTATCCACTAAAAGTGTTTCTTTCACGGAAGAAGATGTGCAAGGTGTCCACTGCCCCCACAATGATGCCATAGTTATCCGAGCCAAAATTAGCAATGCTGACATGAGGAAGATCATGGTGGCTATCAAGAGTTTTGTAAATGTGATGTACAAGGGATGCTTCGATCAGATGGGAATGAACAAGGATCAGCTACACCCATCACCCAAGCCCCTCTACGGCCTCACTGGAGATGGGGTACTTCCATCGGGTTGGTTTAAGCTCCCCCTTACCCTGGGAAACCATAGCAGGCAAGCAACCATCATGGCGGATTTCTTGGTTATAAATTGCCTATCAGCTTACAATGTGGTGCTAGGATGGCTTACCATGAATGATCTTGACATGGCAATGTCGACCAGAACGTTGATAGTCAAGTTCCCTACCCTAGGCAGAATTGGGTGTGTGCATGGTAAGCAACTAATCACTCAGTGTTGCTACGAGGAGGCGGTCAAACACAGGGTCCAAGGGAAGAAAGTGAACGTTGTGTCTGGTGGAGAGCCCTGACCAATGAGCGAGGGAGAAGTCAATGACAACTTAAGCCCTCGAGAGGTGGATGCTGAGTGATCCACTGGGCCTATCGAGGAGTTGGAAGATGTGCAAGTTAGCAAGGTGGATGAACGAAGATGCCTCAAATTAGGGAAATGCTTACTGCCAGATATAAAGGTGCCGCTAGTGAACTTCCTTAAGGCAAGCGAAGATGTCTTTGCCTGGAACCTTGAGGATAGGGAGGGAATTGACTTAGACATAATGTCACATCGGCTAAACGTTGACCCCCAGGCCAAACCAATTTGCCTAAAAAGGAGGTCGATGACCGCTGAGCGATATGAGGCACTTAAGGAGGAGATGGATGAACTCCTAACAAATAATTTCATCCGTGAGGCAGCGATACCCCACTTAGGTAGTGAACCTTGTCCTCATCAAAAAGAAGAACGGGAAGTGGAGGATGTGCATTGATTTCACCGATCTTAACAAGGCATGCCCTAAAGATAGTTTCCCTCTACCAAGGATAGATCACCTCATGGACGCCACAGCCGGGCATGAAATGCTTAGCTTTATGGATTCATACTCAGGATATAAACAGATTCTGATGGCCGCACTGGATGAGGAACATACATCATTTATCACTAATCCTAGACTATATTGTTACAAAGTTATGCCCTTCAGACTCAAAAATGCTAGGGCAACTTATCAATGGTTGGTGAACATGATGTTCCAAGAACAAATCGATAAGACTATGGAGGTATATGTGGATGACATGCTAGTGAAGTCTAAATGGCTTGTTGATCACGTTCGTGACCTTAAATATATGCTTCGGACTTTGAGAAGATACCAGATGAAGCTCAATCCACACAAATGTGCATTCGGGGTAGCTTTAGGCAAATTCCTAGGCTTTATAATGAACAATAGGGGGATTGAAGCAAACCCAAAGAAAATCAGAGGACTGCTTGGCATGCATTCTCCCATGGGACCTAAGGACGTTCAGAGTTTAAATGGTCGGGTCACTGCCCTCAGTAGGTTCATCACCAAATTAACGGATAAGTGCATCCCCTTCTTTGATACCTTTAAGAGGGCCAAAAAGTTCGAATGGACCCTCGAATGCGAGATCGCATTCTGAAAGCTCAAGTCGTACCTCGGGCAGGCACCTTTCCTTTCCAAACCTAAGGAGGGTGAAAAACTAATTATATATCTGGGTGCATCTCAACCTGCCTTAAGCGTGGCACTCACGTGAGAAGAAGAGGGAATCCAACTCCCTATCTACTACATGACCAATAGACTTTTAGATGCAGAGGCTAGATACTCGCCCATGGAAAAACTCACCTATTACCTGGTTACCGCCTCGAAGAAACAACGACCCTATTTCCAAGCCCACAGTATCAGGGTCCTCACTCTATTCCCCCGAAGACAGGTCCTACAGAAGATAGATGCCTTGGGACAGTTACTCAAATGGGTGATCGAACTTGTGCAATTTGATATTAAGTACAAGACCAGAACACCTATTAAGGGCCAAGCACTAGCCGATTTCATTGTCGAATTTACTAGTCCTATGTAAAGTGAGGTGGAAGTCCTAGAGGTCCTGTGGTGGGAGCTGTTTATTGACGGATCATCTTATGGTCAAAGAGCCAGAGTAAGAATGCTCCTTATTAGTCCAGAGGGACACAAGATCTTCAGTGCCTTGAGGTTCAACTTTTAGGCTTCAAACAACGAGGCCGAGTATGAAGCCTTGTTGGAGAGATTGGGGCTGGCTAAAGAGGTGTGCATCAAAAGAATAAAAATCCACAAAGATTCACAACTAATCGTTTGTAAAATAAAGGGTGAATACCAGGCACAGAGGGAGAGAATGATGAGGTATCATTAGAAGGTCCATGAATTGCTAGGCTCTTTCGAACAGTTCGAAGTCATACAGATCCCGCGAGCCCAGAATGCGTATGCAGACACTTTAGCTCTCTTGTTTACCACCAATGACCCAGACTTCGCTGGCACTATCCCAGTGGAGTCCCTTCCTTACTCGAGTATCAAATAGAGAGATAGTGTCATGACAGTTGCCAGAAAGCCTAACTCTTGGATAAGCCCGATCATAGACTACCTACAGAATGAGAAACTACCAGAAGATAGACTCGACGCGCGACGACTGCGAGCCCGAGTTGCTAGATATTGTGTCGACAGTGAGACTCTCTACAAGACGGGGTTCACAACCCCACTTCTAAGATGCATAGATGGTAGAGACTGTGATTCTATCTTAGAAGAGATTCATTCAAGATATTGTGGAAACCATGCTAGGGGCTCTCCTTGGCGCAACAAGCCCTTCGACAAGGATTTTACTGGCCGATGATGAGGCAGGACGCTATTGACCTTATCAAAAGATGCAACAAGTGTCAGAGATTCTCAAAAGTGCCACGAGCTTTGCTAGCCTACCTAAAGCAAATGATAAGCCCATGGCTATTCGCGATATGGGGGATGGACCTAGTTGGGCCACTTGCTAAGGCACGCGGAAACTGTAACTATGCAATAGTAGTGGTAGACTATTTCACTAAATGGGCGAAGGCGAAGGAATTCACCGAGATCTCATATTCCAAGGTCCAGAAATTTGTTTGGAATAACATTGTCTATAGGTTCAGGGTCCCGCAATAGATCGTCAATGATAATGGGACCTAGTTCACCAGCGAGCAATTCATCAAATTCTGTGAAGATTTCAAGATCGTCAAGAGTTTGTCGACCATAGATCACCCATAAGCCAATGGGCAGGTAGAAGCCATGAATAAGATTACCAAAAGGATTTTGAAAACCAAGTTAGAGGCTAGAAAAGGAGCCTAGGTGGATGAATTACAATCGGTGCTATGGGCCTATAAGACCACTCCTAATAGCTCCATAGGGGAAACCCCTTTTTCTTTGGTATATGGGTGTGAGGCAATGATTCCTGCAGAACTTGAGGTCGCTATGCAAAGGAGAATCACCTTTAATTCGAAAGATAATGACCAACTGCTCGCTGCGAACATGGATCTCCTAGAGGAAGTGAGAGAAAGGGCTAGCCTTAGAGCTGTAGTTCATCAATAATGAATAGCGAGACATTATAACCGCAAAGTGCAAACTTGAAAATTTGAACCCGGAGACCTCATTTTACATATCATCCTCCCAAGAGCCCACAAACCCAGCAAAGGGACCTTAGGACCAAACTAGGAAGGACCGTATATCATCAAGAGGGTCGTGAGTAATGGAGCCTATCATCTGGCAGAGAAGAGCGGAACACCTCCATCATTATTACCGATAAGGGCCTCGGTACTCCGCAATTGACTCATTGTACACATGAATGTAACCCTTTGGGTTTGCCTTTTTAGAATGTGGTCGAAAAGATTTATGACAAGCTACGTGCTGAGAAAGGCAATAAAATGTATATGTTACATTATAGTTTGAATACGGGAAAGTTGTGGACAATCATATGCCGATGAATAGAAAGAGTCCAGTTTCCTCATAAAATTGTGCAAGCCATACATAAGGTTCATAGTTAATGCCAAACACATCAAAAAGTGTAAAATACACAAATCATTGTGGGGATAGGGATTTAGGGGCTGTGTCTTCAACAGGCAATGAGTTGGGGACTGGAAGATCTGGGGCATCAGGCACAGGAGCAACATTGGTGGCTTAAGAGTCATCTTTTCCCTGCACTACGGCCTTTACAGATGAGATGGGGGCTTTGGTGCTTGACTCTTCCTCATGGCCCGAGCCTTCCAACGAGTGACCCCTTCAATGGCCTGGGGACCGAAGAAAGAGTAGTGTAGGTTAGGGTACCTTAGCCATGCTATGTAAAGGAACGACTCGAGAATAGCCTTTCTCGTCTCCGCAGCTATCTCTACTACACTGGAAAGAATCTCCACCTCGGCCTTAGCTGCCTTCTCATTGGCCAATTGCAACTCTCCCTTCAGCATCGCCACTTCCGCAACAAAAGACTTAGCCTACTGCTCCGCAATCCTCACCCTCTCTTCAACAGTGCTAACTACCCCATTCAGATGATGCAACTGCACCTGGGTGTCATAGAGCTCCATCTTCGCCTTATTAAGGTCATTGGTCACGAGACCTAAGTTTATCTCCATATCCTCACAACGTTTCATCTCGTGAGATAGCGCTGCTTCTAATTCCCTTATTTTTTCCTCAAGTCCCTCAACTTCATCTTAGCGAGCCTTCATCTCATTCACAAGAGTCGATCTCTCCCTATCCCGGCCCTCGTACTCGGAAGCGATCTTCAACAACATCAACATGCTCTACTAAAACAGACAATAATATCAGATTCAATAATAAATCAGATGCCTGACGAATAAAGGCACATATCAAAAGGCTCTGCCGGGCAGTGAATCTTGCCATATTTCCAAGAGGGAGGTCTTCACTCTTGATTACCGAGACCTTGCCGTCATTGCCCACAACCATGAAAAAGTTATTGACAAGGGTCTGAGCATGCCTCACCATCTCAGAACAAGGCTCAGCCAGTGGTTTGGTGAAGTCAACTCCCGATGGAATTGGGAGGGCTCCCCCCTCTTATTCATGGACAACCCTCCACCTCTTTTGGGAAGGACAGGAAAAACTGGGAGAAATGACAGCATAGGGAACTTCTACCCCTTCAGAATGAGGCAAGGAGGTCAGGTTTAGGAACAAGGCTTCATCAGTAGTGACAGGCTGTTCTACAGCGATCAAAGTTACTTCAGCCTCTGTAGTGGCTGGGGTCTCAAGAACTAGCCTCGTATCAGGGGCTGAAGGCTGATGCACGGTAATAGGGGGCGAGACGACGTCGTGGCCCAAAGGAGCATCACTTTCGCTATCTAGTGAAGGCACTTGGAGAATTAAGTCCATAGTCTTCTCATAATCATCAAAGTTCACTGGCCAAACCTCCCTCAACTGTCGGATCCTAATTTTGCTTGTGATGACCGTATGTAGCGGTGGAGCAAGCTTATAGAAATGAAGAGCATCATCGCTAAACTTATAATCATTTTGAAGACCTGCCAATGAGGTGAATTGGTCAAGAACATCCAACTCATTGACTCTGAGTCTTGACCGCTTATCGATACCGTTTGTGAAAAAAAAGATTAGAATTAAGAACAACAAGTAAGATTCCAAAATAAAGGCCAGAAAATGTATGGACAAGCGAGTTCATCCAGACCTAGCCCACCTACATGAGATGAGAACTAAGTCAAACTTCCTAAGGTATCTTAGCGAAGGGCATGAAATGTAGAACGAATGAAACTTATACTACCCCACATTGGATTTTCCCTTCACACCCCTTGAGGGAGGATTTCCTTATGAGGCTTCTACCTCACTGTAAGATAGTAGAGTCCATCCTCCGAGTTGGCACACCTAAGGTAGTACAAATAGCAAAGGGCCTCAAGCAAAGGTGGGGGAAGGCTGTTGACCTTATGCATAAAAGTCAGAGAAATTAGGGCGGTATAAGAATTTGGTGTCAATTGAAAAGGGTAGAGCTTCACTTTATTCAAAAAATCAAAAATAAAGGGCTAAACGGGAAATTTTATCCCCGCGACAAGATTTGGGACACTAATAGTAATGAAACCATGAGGGGGATGAGCAGCGTGATCATCGGCAGGGGAATCATGACACTGCACCCCTTTCAAATGCGGTTCAATGCAATGACCGAGGTAACGTCCCGAAGCCACACACAAGATCTGTGGTGTTTGAACATAGAGCGTTTGAGGCGCTGGCCTGATGTCACCCTCTGACCCTCTCCTGAGCATGATGCCAGGTTAGAAATGACCTCCCTATCGCTCGGAGTCGTGACCCTAGCTTGTTGAGCATTTCTCGTGTCTGAGGATGAATCTGGTTTGTCATCCTGACCCCTAATTAGGTGGTGGCGGTGCACATGACTTGCTCCCATCTATAAAGAGAAATAAAGAATTGATTAGTTTGCCGAAAGCAAACCACGTCAAAATTCTACTGAAGATTCCTTACTCCACAGGCCATGTACACCCTACGTCGCCGCACCAACAAATCTCAACCTCAATAAATATAAAAGCACACATATAGGGAAATTCTAAAACCTACCAGTGGCATAACTATCCTACTCTAACTCAAAACTAGATATTCGAACCATTTCTACCCACCAGCATTACCAATCTCCTAAGTAAATCAGACAAATATCGAATCCCAAATCCCCTACAAAGGAAAAATGGTGTGCAAGGTGCAAGAGTAAGAGGAATGTATCTAACTACTGAAGACAGGAAGCCCAGAAAAGCAAGGGAACTATCACGAAAATAAGAAAAGGTGCGGTGGAGTCTTGCGGTAAAGGGACAGTAGCAGCAGTCAAAAAGATGGATGGAACAAAGATGCCCGAAGACCAAAACTCTCCCTTTCAAAAATGACCAAGGGAGGGAGAAAGAAAGGTTCTATCAGACCAAAAATGGGGGGCATACCCCTGCCGTTGGATCAAAGAATATGAACAATTACCCATAATCCAATGGTCTAGGAAAATTAGCAGCAAGTAAATGACGATACTGCGTATGTGCACCAAAAGATGAAAACCATAATTACCCACCACCTTTGGGAAACAAAAAGCCGCGCGTGCAGGACAAACAAGAAAATGAAACAATTCATTGAAATCATGTATCATGGGATCTCGAGGGGCTAAACGTACATCTCGCATTCAAGTAATGTGTCAAAAGACATAGAATTCTTGTGTGAGCCATGTCCAAGTAACGTGCTCACCCCACATAGAATTCTTGTGCAGAACGACCTCGCATCCAAGTAATGTGCTGGCCACACAGAATTCTTATGCAGGTCGGGGGGCTGAACATACATCTCACATCCAAGTAATGCGTCAATAGACATAGAATTCTTGTCCAAGCCGCATACAAGTAATGTGCTCACCCCATATAGAATTCTTGTGCGGAATGACCTCGTGTCCATGTAATACGCCAGTCATGCATAGAATTCTTGCACGAGCCAACATACCCAAGACCCATACAGGTCGCATCGACCACAGCCACTGGATCTAAGATCTATACAGAATGTCCCATAAACCATGAGGAGAAAACAAATAAGGAAATCATATGTAGCAAACTACCTGTGACTTTGAAACAGCTCATGTCTAAGGAAGACCTCTTCGAAGGCCAAGCCCTAAGGGAATAGAATACCCGATCAAGGCATTCACCAGACCACCAAGGTTCATCAAAAAGCCTAAGAAATATTGAACTGATTCAGGTTCAAATGGCCCACGAACAACAAAGGTTGTCGCATTGATGGCAGAAATAGCACAATGGTAGAAAAGGCATGACCAGAAGCACTGGGAGCTAAAGAAAAAAAGGGGGGGAAGACAGCACCGCAGACTAAATCATTCTACAAAATACTCTGGCCATTTGTTTCTAACTCCCAGCCCATAAAACGATTTGAGAGTTAGGGGGCTTATGTTATACAGATTTCTTAGAAGAATATTTTATATCAATTAAGGCCCAGTTAGACCGGTGGATGTCCCAGAAGAAGTCCTAGGTCACTGAGTAAGGACCCCAGACCACCTAGCGTGGGTAGGAGGCATCTCGTATCTTCCAGGGTGAAAGAGTGATAAGTAGAAAATGTACCTATAAAAATACTTGATTTTACCTCTTAATTAGTCATTAACTTGTGGTTTTTATCTAACTTTTC
>JANHAO010025578.1:0-11313 GCA_026873985.1 Saraca asoca
AAGTATCTTTTAATAAAAACAAATGAAACCTTAATTAAATTAGAAACAAAATAATATCATTAATTTAATTAAATTATTTAATATTTTATTAATATATAAATTTTAATATACATATACATACTAATTAATTAATTATATATTACCAGGCTAACGGGTTAATCTATCAGGCTGACCCAATAGTTCAATAGAACCAGGTTAACAGGCTAACCCAATAACCCGACGAGTTAACACTTATCAGTCCCAAGCGCTTATCGGGTTGGGTTATTTCGGGTCAATCCCTTACCAGGTCGGGTCACTGTTATCGTTTTCCGTACCAGTCCCAGGTCAAGCAAAATTATACCAGTTCCAGACTAACCCATTAAACCCAACCCGTTTTGACACCTCTACTGATGAGAGGCTTCCTCTGGGGCATAGGTGCCAGAATCTCACTCAACAATGGTACTGCAAATTCAGCAGGCTTTGCAAACAAATGAGGTAGAAGTGCCTTGCTTTATCCAAGTTGTCAAGTTGTGTTTTACCCAGCTTTACTTGCTACATTGGCTCTTAACCCACCATAACCCATCACAGCTTAACTCAACTTGCTGCAAAAGTAAGTTGACTTGTTGTAAGCTGTTTTTTTTTCTATGCTTTATTCTTTAAAGTTTAATATAAATAAGCTATGTAACTCCTTATTTTGAATCAGTATTCAATTTAATATAATTAAAGTCTTTTGAAAGCAAATTTCTCATATCTATATCTTTAGGCTAGAAATCATTATAGTAAGATTCTAACCTTGTCAAGATTGATGTTTTTTTCTATCCCATTTATCTCCCTTAAGCCATTTGATATCAAAACACCTTGATTCCCACCTCCTTGCCACTCTAAGAAACCACAAAAATACAAAAACAAAAACAAAAACTTACTAAAATATCTGCCCTATCGAAACTACCTCTGCCACTCTCGAAACACCCATTTCCAGTGCTCAAACTAGAAAAGCAAACCTCACCATTGTGCTCAGAAGGCCAAAAATAGTCGAACTAGAAAATTGCACAACCATCAAAGCTGCCACTCGCCACACACATCGGCAACATCTTCTTTCATAACCACTTACACACGTGCATTACATGTGCTCAGAGGTTGAAGACAACGCCACATCAGCATTGCCTCCATGTGTCGTGCCATATCAGCTTCCTCAATCCAGCCATATTCTACCATGTGTCTCCAACCTACCATATCATCTACCACATCACCATGACATGTCAGCTTAACGATTTCTCATGGAAACCACATCATTGTTACGTCATCACCTATGGCCAATCAGAAGTTGATATGTGCTATCCCGTGCCACATCATTGCCTACCTTACTATGTCACCCTTTTCTTCTGAAAATTTACATGCTGACCCTTCCGTTTTTAGAAAATTTGCATATTTACCCTTATTTTTTTGAAAATTTTAGAAAAAACCCCAATGATTTTACCTTTTTTCAAAAGGTCCATTCCATGATTTGAGTTTCTTCATTCAAAATTTTCTATTTTTTATTATTTTCCTAGTTTAATCTAATCTAAAAAAAAAAACAAAAGAAAACAAGCGAGAAAAAAAAAGAAGAGAAGAGAGAGAAAATGCATCTGAGATGCCAAACTCATCAAGAATTTGACCTTTGTAACATTGAGATTCAAGAACTCCATGCTCAAATCAAACAACTACAAATACAACTTCCTGAAACTTGAAGAATGCCACAACAAAGAAGTGACTTCAATTTAAATACTGATATAGAATAAGGTAACCCTTTTAGAAGATTGCAAACTGATAGAGAAGTCCTATCATTTTCCTCACCTTTGGACGTAGACATCATCAAAAAAATTATGCCAAGCCTTCGAGTGATCACAAAATTAGACTAGATATTCCCAAATTTGAAGGAAGCCTACAATCAGATGATTTTATTGATTGGCTACACATTATTAAGCATATTTTTTAGCTCAAGGATATTCAAGATGAAAAGCATGTCAAGATTATTGCCATCAAATTAAAAAAATAAGCATCAATCTAGTAAGAAAATCTTAAGCGCCAATGAAAATGAGAAGGAAGATGCCAAATCAAATCCTAAGATAAAATGCAATGAGAGCTCACATGTAAATATCTTCCAACCCACTATCGTCAAGAGATATTTATCAAACTTCAAAATTTGCACCAAAAAAGCATGATTGTTGAAGAATATACAAAAGAATTTGAGCAACTCAAAATGAAGTGTGATGTTAATGAGCTTAAAAAGCAAAGTATTGTCCACTACCTCGAGGGACTAAATTAAAAAATTACGAATGTTGTATCTCTACAACAATATTTTACTATTGATGACGTTGTGCAATTGGCTCTAAAATGAGAAGTAGAATGTGAGGAAAAATGTTGCTAACCAATTTAAAACCAAAGAGGCCACAAGCAATCGAGGAATTCATATCCCAAAAACCCCTGTTACTCCCAGGCCTAGTGCCTCAAAAATTGTGAAAACTGAAAAGGAAGCCAAAACCAATTGTCCTACCAATCCAAACACACAAAAATGCTTCAAATGTTAAGGGTATGGTCATATTGCTTCTGATTGTCCAAATATGAGAGTTATGGCCATTGTTGAAAGAGAAATTCATGAGGTATCTAATGAAGATGGAGAAGAAGGAGTAAATAAATCACCCCAATCTGATGAAGAATTCATCTCCATTGATTTTAGAAAATCTTTAATAGCATGAAGAAGCTTTCATACTTCTATGTCTGAAGAAGACAACTAGCTTAGACACAACATCTTTCACACCAGGTGTACTTCTCAAGGAAAGGTATATAATGTTATTATTGATAGTGGAAGTTGTGAGAATATGTATCACACTATATGGTTGAGAAGCTTGGACTCCTAACAAAGGACCATCCTTAACCTTAGAAATTGCAGTGGCTAAGAAAAGGATGAGGTGAAGGTTACCAAATGTTGCCTTGTGTCATTTTCCATTGGAAAGAAATACCAAGATGAAGGAGTAAGATTCAAGTTAACCACATTGCAACTAAACAAGCTCATCAAGTAATCAGAGTGCCCTGATTAGATTCTCACCCTGGTCACCAAAACCCAGCTTAAGGAATTGCAAAAGGATGCCAGCCACCTCTGCCTTCTCTTACTAATAGAACCAAACAACGAGACTAATATTGCCTAAAGAAATCACGAGCCTTTTCAAAATATTCTAAAATGTTGTTCCAGAAGAAGTTCCTGCTGGATTACTACCAACAAGAGATATTCAGCACACCATTGACTTCATTCCCAGATCTATTATTCCAAACAAATCAGCCTACAAGATCAACCCTCAAAAGCATAAAGAAATTCAATGTCAAGTAAAGGAATTGCTAAAAAAAAGGGACTTGTAAGAGAAAGTGTCAGTCCTTATACAGCACCAGTATTATTAGTCCTAAAAAATGATAAAACATGGAGAATATGCGATAATAATAGAGTAGTAAATAAAATCACCATCGAGTACCGATTCCTAAGACCATAACTTGATGATATGTTGGATTAGCTACATAGAGCTACCATCTTCTCAAAAATTGACCCTAAAAATAGGTGTCACCATATTCAGATGAGATCAGGAGATGAATGGAAGACCGTATTTAAGACCAAGATGACTTGTATGAATAGACTATTATGCCCTTTCGATTATCCAATGCTAGGAGCACATTTATGCACCTCATGAATCAGGCATTCCAACCCTTCATTGGTAAGTTTGTTGTAGTTTACTTTGATGATATCCTGATATACAGCAAAAATAAGCAAGAGCATTTTAATCATCTTCGTCAAATTTTTTAAGTCCTAAGAGAACAAAATCTATACGCCAAACTTAAGAAATGCTCTTTTCTAACCTTTAAGATGATATTTTTAGGATATATCATCACTGCCCAAGGAATTCAAGTTGATCCCTGTAAGATTGAAGCCATCCTCCACTGGCCCACACCTCGTTTTGCCCACGATGTTAAAAGTTTCCACGAACTAACATCATTTTATCAGATATTCATCAGAAACTTTATTTCCATAATAGCTCCAATCACAAATAGCATAAAAAAAGATAGATTTCATTAGACAAATAAAGCACAACAAAATTTTGAAGAACTGTAGAAAAGGCTCATTGAAGCTCCTATCCTAGCCTTTCCTGATTTCAACCTAATATTCGAAGTTGATTGTGATGCTTCAAATGTTGGTATTGATGCAGTATTAAGCTAGGAAGGATGACCAATTGCCTACTTTAGAGAAAAATTAAATGATACAAAGTTTAATTATTCCACCTACAACAATGAATTATATGCTATTGTGTGAGCTTTAGACCATTGGAGCCACTATCTCCTCCCAAAGGAATTCTCACTATCTTCTAACCATAAAGCTTTAAAGCATTTAAGCTCACAAAAGATCAACCGATGCCATGCTACTTGGAGTGAGTTCCTTCAATCATACTCTTTTTTTCTCAAGCATAAATCAGGAACTTAGAACCATGTTGCCGATGCTTTAAGTTGCCAACACACTCTACTTTCCTCCATGTAAGTCAAGGTTGTTGGATTTGAAGTGATTAAAGAATTATACAAAAAGGATCCTGATTTCTATGTAACTTGGAAGTTCACCACTGATCAAGCCTACTAGTATTATCACCAACAAGAAGGTTTTCTCTTTAAAGGTAACTTATTATGCATTCCTTAATGTTCCTTAAGAGTTGTAATTATTTGAAAATCACATTATGGAGGATTAACTAGTCGTTTTGAGAGACACAATACTATACCTCTTATCATCACATTCAACAATGTCAAACATGCCACTTGGCCAAAACCACAAGCCAAAATGCTGGATTATATCTACCACTACTTTTTCCCACCACACCTTGAGAAGATGTTAGCATTTGTCCTTAGCCTACCTCAAACTCAACAACTAAAGAATTCCATCAAGGTTGTTGTTGATTAATTTTCAAAGATGGCTCACTTTATACCCTGCCAAAAAACTAATGATATTACACATATTGCTAAGTTGTACTTTTGAGAAGCTGTAAGGCTTTATAGCATTCCAAAAACTATCACCTCTGATATAGATGTCAAGTTTATGAGTCTTTTTTAGAGGACTTTATGAAAGAAGATGGGCACTCACCTCCAGTTCAGTTTTGCAAGTTGTCCCCAAGATGATGGTCAAAGTGAAGCTATAAATAAAATGTTGGGAAATTTGTTGTAAAGCTTTGTTGGAAAAAAAACCTTTAACAATGGGATCTTGTTTTGTCCAATCAGAGTTTGCTTATAATAACTACTCCAATCAAGCTACTAGAAAATGTCCTTTTGAAATTATCTATGGAGCTTGCCCACTCAGTCCATTAGACCTCATGCCAATAATCTTATCCAAATATTACAGTGCAGATGTTGATGAACGAGCTAAAAAGATCAAAAAGATGCATGAACAAGTTCAAGAAAAGATAAAGTGTTAGATCGACAGATACAAAAATCGATATGACAAGCATAGAAAGAAGCTCACATTCAAGGAAGAAGATTGGGTTTGGATTCATTTACGAAAAGAAAGATTTCCAAACTAACCCAATGCCAAACTCTCTCCTAGGGCAAATGGACCATTTCAAGTTGAGGAATAGATTAATGATAATACTTACAAGATCAAGTTACCAAGCAATTATGGGGTTTCCACTACCTTCAATGTTGCTAATTTATCATCTTGTCAAGCTCAACTCAAGGATGAGTTTTGTCTAACCAAGGGAGAATGAAATAGAATTGCCCTACTTTACCTAAGTTGTCCAATTGCCCTGTTACAGACACAACTTAGTCTACTTTACATAGCTCCATTTGCTACATTGGCTCTTAGCCCTACCATCACCCACCACAACTTAGCTCAACTTGCTGCAAAAGCAAGTTGGCTTGCTATAAGTTATTTTTTTTTCTCTATACTTTATTCATCAAACTTTAGTATAAATAGGCTATGTAACTCCCTGTTTTGAATCAATATTCAGTTCAATATAATTGAGGTCTTTTGAGAACAAATTTCTCAAATCTATATCTCTATCTTAAACTTGCTAGCTTAAATAATGAATCTAGAATAAAAATCATCATAATGGGATTCTAACCTTGCCAAGATTGATGTTTTCTTCTATCCCATTTATCTCCCCTAAGACACAAAATAGACAAGGGAAGAAAACACAAGAGAAAATTGAATCATATAATTATCAAACAACCTTTCAACATTGCACAAAATGCCATTAAGATAAAGGCAAAAGCAACATCAAATGAGAATATCCAGTGATACTAAGTGGAAGAAACCTATGCCATTCATTTGTCAACTAAGGTTTATGCAGTGACAAGTGAAAGCAAACAGAAAGGGAAAAGATTGGATTTTATATCTTAGGCTTGACATGAACAATTTTAACAAAAACAAATCATATCATATAAAGATGATTGGACATAAATGAGGGCCATGGTGGAATCTACACTCATGGGGAATAAGAATAAAACAATAAAGATGCTGAAAATTTTAACCTCAAGCTCCTCCAAGCCCCTATTAGAGCATAAACGAGTTGAACAATTGGTTTCCTTAGTAGAAATAATTGGCTCTGTTGCCAGTACAGGCTCTAAGGTTGAGAAGTCTAGGCTTCTGCTTTTTACGTTGCTCCTAAAACCTTTTGCCTAATTTCTACACTCAAGGCCATCTTCAAGTTCATCATGTTCTTCCAAAAAGGCTTGGTGCACATCATATGGACCTAGTATAATCTTCTCAATAGCCAGTTTCTCTATTTCCTTAGAAATTGATGTATCAGAAGTAGTAGGTATAGGGTTAATTTAAGGATTGCCTCTTGCTAAGCCATGAGTCTCGATAGTCTCAGAAGGAATCTCTATAGAAGAAATCAAATCAGGTTCCTTATTATTTTGTTCAACTATCTTGTTGGCTTCTATGTCATCAAATTTCATAAAATAGAGTCTACCAGTGCTAATAAGAGTTTTCATGATTTGTTCCAAAATTATTTAATTTACCTTCATGAGATTTATATACTTTAATCTATCTAGAAACCTTCAATTCTAAACTCTACTTGCTTTCCCAAGTTACTTTAGATGAGCAGGAAAGTCAAATGCCTCCAAGAAATACAAAGTGAGATATACTCCTGCATTTCACATGAGATACACAAATCTACATTCCAAGTTTCCATAATCTGTTCATGTTGACAAAATACTTAAATTTTTTTACAGTTAACCTTATATCAAATTTTCCAACTTCATTCACTTAGACCCCTTGCTTACGTTGCAAACCTATGAAGTAACAACAGTCAAAAGGTCTAGATTTGTCAGAAAAATCACTAAGGTGTGGATGGCACTGAAGCATGCCATAAGTGTGCTTCTCAATCTAGATGTTTACAGGATAGTCACATTAGGTTGAGAATGAAATAAGGATTGAAAATATACATAAATGGGATTTGGAAAAGAGAATAAAAGAAACATAATAACAAGCAAAAACAACTAAGGAAATCACACAACATTTCACATTCAATGTCAGCTGGCAGAGACAAGACTCAACCTAACCTTTCCATTTTCTAAGATCATCAGCATTCTCTATTGTAACATCTATCTATAAATAATTCTTATAAGCTTCAAAAAAAAATGGATAACACTCAAAAAGAATATCCCAATGACCTTGTCAGCCTCTATAGCCTACAACAAGAAACATAAAATTTAGGCAATTTAAACATAAATTAACAAGAAGAATACTGTAATTTAGAAAATCAACTATCCTGTAAGAATTTGGTTCCCCATAATAATGGTATTCAGTACCTTCATTAAAATAATCAATACAAATATAGTCCATTTATAAGAAACATAAAAACCCAGTATGACACTAAAAATTACACACTTGCTATCACAGTCAACACTTATAGTATATAATCTAAAAACAAAGGAACTTTCCCATATGACCCCTATATTCTGATTATAGACTCTTTCTAGGCCAAGCTTTTGATATTAAAGTGCAGATAGATCACAAAATCACCTACTTAGAAACGGTTATATTTTTCAAGAGAAGGCTAAAAGTTAGCCACAAGAAGTATTACTAATTTGAATATCTAGCATAAATTTCTAACATATTGCCCCAATTGTATCATTGAACAGGGCAACAACAACTTGGAGGTCCCAAATCAAATCATCTTAAGGCAGGGCATTGCAGTTGACAGTAACTAACCCATCCACCAATAAAAGTGAGGCAACACCTTGAATCAAATATTGCATCAAACTATATATAGGTTTAACAAAATTTATAAAAGACTATATATCTCAAAGATTCACAAAAACATTATCATTTTCCAAATAATTGTGTCACACCTCACAAATGTCATTTCCCTTCTAAAACTCTTCTGTCATAATACACAAAGCACTCAAAGACACATTATAGCTAGAGTTCATGCAAGGATATGCAGGAGAAATTATGGGCATTAGGTGATATCTATCCTTGGGATTTCTTCTAGGATCCCAAACTAGAAGTCTAAGAGATCCTTCTTCAATAGCACAAAGCATTACTAGATTTGGTCAACACCATTGAGTGTATACCCTAAAGAACCGAGACACTAGCATATTGCAGTGCATTGGGATATAACTGGCATATTCAAGCAAGAAGCAATGCCCAATTTATACCACTAAGAAAATCAGAAACCTGCTTATGACATAGCAAGAACATTAAGAAAATTTGAAAGAACATAACCAAAAAAGTGAACAAGTATGCCGAAACACAAGAACTTTGTCATACATTTGAATAAACACTATAATGTTTTGCCCAAAACCTCATGCATCTCAATGTTACACAAAAATTCTACACTTCAAAAACAATATACACTCAATTATAGGCCATAGAAATAATTAACATAAATTATATGTTTATAGAAAACCTTATCCGTAACCCGAATATTTGGAACCTATTATAAATTTTGATCCATAACTCTGTAACCATTAAAACTGTGAACAGTTTGTTCATATGCATTTTGTAATATTAACTCTTGATATATCCAAGTCCTGTCCCACAAACACAAATACAATTCAGTATTACTAAAGGTAAATACTAAAACCAACCTGCATAAAAAACTTACGTCAGGAATAACCCACAAAGACAATTTTGCATAAAGGAGATTTATCGAAATGCCATTAAACTTGAATTTCATCAATGGAATGTGCGCATCAGGCACAGGGTGCAATCCCTATTACTTTTGGCATCTCAGCATCTTGTGTAGCTCACCAAAGAAATCTTCCTAAGGCTAATACAAACAACAATTTTAGTTGACATGTAGCACAACCTCAGAAACCACATATTACACCATAACATGAAGAATTATCATACATCTAGTTGTATGTGTAGGTTTGATACAAAGAGTGTCTATTTCTGCTCCAGGGCCATGCACCTATAAAATTAAGGGAAGAACTGTTAAATAGTAAATCCAACAGAAGAGAGGAAAAAAGGGAAAATTAATGGAATACACATTGGAGTTTAAAGACAATCATCTCTGTTTTCCATCTTAGAAGACAATCCAAGCTTATGCAAAGATAGAAATCTATACCCAAATGTGGACAAGAAAAACCACGGAAGATAAAAATAGGTTCATACCCCTAATCAATAGGAGCCAATAGTGAAAATCTTGGCATTTGCTTCTTGCCTTGGTTGTTCATCCAGTCCCTTTGTACCGCTAATTGTTTTAACCCAAATCTTCACAGTCTAATCATTTTACAATAGCACAATTTAAACAAACAAATTCAAAACAAACTCCAACACATTTAAATGAAATGTAATAAAGATTCTTAATTATGAATCATACAATTACTCAAGTCAAGAACACTCTCAGAACATATTCTCTTCTTGTCCTTTTATCCTTAGCAAACATACAAAGTAAATATGTAATAATGAAATAAATTCAACCCAGTCGAGCCTTCCAAGCACTTCTTCCCTACTCATAGCCTCCTCATGACTCTCATGCAATCTAACATCTTGCAAATACTAAACACCCACAATCCAAATTTAATATAAGAACACTTCATGAGCTCACAAATAAAAAATGGTTTACTACAAGTGCAAATAGAACCTTCTCAAGTTCAGGGGTCTTGATCACATCATACTCTGTTGGTCCACCCAAAGAAATGGGTTTTGTAATGCCTAATCATTGTTGCCTAATATTGAGATTGTTTAATTCGAGACTCCCCGTGTATAAATTGATACAATTTTTTTTACACTGTAATATATATATTCTTTTTCTTCAATGATAGGGGAATATGAGAGCTAACTATTATGAATAATATTCTATTTTTCCTAAAAAAAATAAATAAGACAATGTTAATGGAAAAGGTAAACTATAACAAAGTGATAATTCTTGTTCATACAACATTAGGAAAAAACACTCAAAGCTATGAACTTTGATCATGAAACTATGAAAACAAAATTTACAAAATGACACCCAGAATGAGTTCTCCCAATATTTGATCAAAAAACAGAGTACAATGCTACAACTGGCCCCTCAATTAGAAAAACCCATAAACCTAGACAACTAGATAAGGACCAAGTGATCATGAACCTAAAATTTGACTTTCCCACACAATTAGAACTCAAAAGCCTCTGCCATCATAATTTGTGGTAAGTGCAGTAGTTCAGCCATGGAATGAGCTCAAATCTTCCTATTATAAGATGAAAACATGGCCAAAGTGATGCATAGGTTAGAAAGGAAAGAAAGTGGTAAAATTGATAGATAAATTAATAGAAGAGAGAAACTCGCGCTTATAAATAGAAAGAAGGGTTTTTTGGGATTTGACCAATTGGTAAAGTGGTGTAGCAAAGCTGCAAACAAGAAACGAATAAAATATGATGAAATAGCAATGGATCTTCTTGCGGAACCAGCCAGAACTCATACGTTTACATCAGAGGGTTCAAAACATAGCGCCAATTATAAATTTTGGCTGTAAATACAACGCACCGACTGAAAAGCTCTGCCACTTGCACTACCTTAATTCTAGATGAGAAAAGCTTCATCACAACCTAGGAGACACAGGGATTTTTAGAACAGTGAGTCTCACTGATCTATGAGAGAAGTAACTCTTAAGGACCTGTTTGGTTCAATCAGTGGAAACAGAAAGAAAATGGAATCAAATAAGGAGAGGAAAGGGAACGAAAATTGTTACTTATTTGAACTGTTTAGTTCAATCAAGAATTGGAATCAGATTATTTATTAATCCATTTCTTGCTATTTGGTTCAGTCAAGAAATAAAATAATACTATTTATTATATTAATAACTAAAATTTTGAATAAAATATTGAAAACTATGATAAAA
>JANHAO010025579.1:0-11317 GCA_026873985.1 Saraca asoca
TTCAACATTAAAATCAATGTGTAGCTTAGAGTGTCTTGATTAAACAACTTTTCAAGGCTAACAATTTTCACTCTAAGGCTAACATTTTCCTTTAAAATCCTCTACAACTTCTTACTAATTAATTTCATTTCTTCTTTTTGATCTATAACTTCATCACTTTTAGACTAATCTTCATCTGAATCAAGTATTTTTGCAGCTTTCAAGGCCAATGTCTTTTTCTTTTTATCATCTCCATTTTTCTTATATCTTTTGAGTTCCAACTCGTGTTCTTCTAAGTTTCCAAAAAGTTCCCGAATTGTTGGCATCCCTATTTTTAATACTTCCTTAATGGTTGTCACTTTAGGTTGCCATTCTTCAGTTAGAGATCTTAAAACCTTGTGAACCAAATCAGCATTCTCAAACTTTCTACCAAGCAACATTGGATGGTTAGTGATTGCAATGAATCTTTATATCAAATCCTTTATTGATCACCTTCCTCCATATTAAACATTTCATATTGTGATACTAGAATATGCACCTTAAATGCCTTTACCTGTGTAGTGTCTATGCATGCAATTCCTAAGGTATCTCAAATCTCTTTAGTAGTAACACAATTAGAGATCCTCTCATACTTATATGGTGATAAAGAATTAGAAATAATCCATTTGACTTTAGAGGCAAGTAAATGTCTTTTTCTCTCTTCTTTCATCCATAATGATTTAGGCTTAGGCTATGGTATTCCATTGATTAATGTCATAGGGGGTTCATAACCTTCTTCAACTAAGTCCCACATATCTATGTCTATAGCCTTTGTAAAATCCCTAATTTTCTATTTCTAGTATGTGTAGTGTTCACCATTAAATTCTGGGGATTTATGCATAGGAGGGCATTCTGGTAAGAATATAAAGCTAGAATTCATTATTTTCCCTAAGCTAAAAGAGTATCAAGAGCCAAAGTTCTAATACCAACTATTGGTCCTGAGAATAACTATCAGAATTAAGATTTTGCCCTTATTCCTTTAGGGGAATTTTATACTCTGTATTGATCTAAATGAATTTAATAGCTGTTATAGGTAAATTTTAGTACTATGGAACCAGATGGCAAGGCCCAGTAAGCAAGTCCAATAAACGAAGGCCTAGGTCACTATATCCTGAGGTCCCTGACTCAATACAGTCAGATCGTTGTGGTATGAGCTCAGACAACTAGGCCACGAGGTGAAGAGCTCAGGTCATTGTGCCAAGAGGTGAAACAGCTAGGACATGAAGCCGAGCCCCAGGATGGAACAAGTCTCGAACACGCTAGAGTCTAACTCATGTAGCCAACGGTTCATCCAAAGTGAGCTTGCATCGCTAAGCGTGCATGACCTCCCCTGGCCCAGAATAGTAGCAACCTCAAACAAAGCTCATTGCACTTAACACCTCGCCCAGCTAGCAGTTCGCCACACCCAAGATAGAAAGCATGCACCCCTAGACAATTTCTTATGCCCATCTATAAAAAGTGGCCCATCGGGCCCTACCAGTAGAAAGTAAACCTGCAAAAACCATTCTACAGTAGTTTAAGGAGTCTTGTACATTTATTTCTTGATGTAACAAAATTGTAACTTATAATCATTGCATGTAACCCCTCCTTCCTCTATAAATAGGAAATCATTGTTAGAAGGGGGAGGAGGTGAGGAGAACAATAAGCAAAAACTCTGTAAAACTTTCCCTAAAAGTCAATAAAACTTTGTCGTGGATGTAGGATTCGATATCGTCCATATTTAGCCGAACCACATTAAAAACCTCTGTTCTTCCTCCTTCATTCTCTCCATCTTTGACTTGTTCACGCAGGAAACGGTTTGAGTCCCAAAAAAACCTCTTGTTGGCCGGACTTAGGTAGAACCAAATTTCATTATCAACATTTTAGCACCGTCTATAGGAACTCATCTGTTTTCTAGCTTTTTTCTATGTTCTACATTGTTTCTTTGTCTAGTTGCAATGGCTGGAGGAAAAACCACAAGAAGCTCTAGCACTCCAGCCTTTCGGCCAGTAAAACCCTCGGCTACAAGATGCGCCTCCTATCTGCCTCCTGAGACTCACCACTAACTTGCTCCTGTTCTTAGAACAGATGGGGCACAAACAACTAACCAACTCCAACAAACGTTTGAGTACACGATGAAAGAGTTAGCTGAGACAATGACAAGATTGGTCTGAATGCAGACCCAAGAGATCACCATTCAACTCCAGTAGTTACATGAAGAAGTCTAAGAGGAAAGACCCTCCAAGTAAACACATCAACACTCTGATTTAGCTCACTCTTCCAATCAACGAATGAAATCAGAAGCTCGTCAATCTTGTGAGAACCATGATGGTCAGTGATGTAGAAGCTTGCGTCAAGCTGAGAGCTCGTGCAAGACTTATCAAAGACATACTTCAAGTCACTGCTGCTACGAGTAGGAAAAAATGAACCAACAATCTCTCGGCTAGCAGTTTGGAGCACATGGCCCTATAATGGAGGAACTCCTTCAACAGATAAAGTAGCTTCAGGAATGTCCTTGAGCTCAAAATGATTAAGCTCTCCATGGGGAGAGCTCTCCTTTCTCAAAAGAAATTGAAGCACTGCCTCTCCCTCACAAGCTCAAAGTCCTTACAGTTTCACTAATGACAGGAAAAGCGATCCACACAACCACTTGGATGCATTCAACTACCAGATGGACCTCCAAACATCTGATCCCCTGATCAAGTGTCATGTCTTCCCTGCCACACTGGGGGGCTTGCCATGAGCATGGTTCAAAAATCTCCTAACTCGCAGCATTGGCAGCTAGGAAGAGTGTTAGAAGAAAATTTTCAATCAGTATCGAGCATTAAAGAGGCAGCCCATGCCTCCCTACCATTTCACCATGATCTTCCAGCATCGACATGAGTCAGTAAAGGATTACATAACCAGATTCAAGTGCAAAGCCAGCTCTATAGAAAATCCTTCAAAAGAGAATATCCTAACAATAATCTCAGTGGGACTCTACAAAGATAATAAGTTGTATAAGAGCCTGTACAAGTCCTCGCTAAAAGATCTTACTGAATTCTATGAGCGTGCTACCAAACAGATCAGGTAGGAAGAAAACTTTGACATAAAGAAGCCCAAACAGAAGGACAAAGTGAATGGCTCTGCCCAAAACAAAAGGAACACTGAGAATAGGGGTGATCCCTTTAGCCATCAACTCACCAAGAGAGCCAAGCATGAGTACCCTTTATGCTAAGGTCGCCATGAAAACTGTTGTATGATAAATTCGATCCTAGACAAAACCTCGAGTAGCTTGAAAATAGCGAAGGAACCAGCCTGAGGAAATGATCAAATTGCCATGACCTTAGGTCACTTCACGAAGTGATCTCTGCAGCTTAAGCTCATGGACTGCTAAGCGAGCTCGACCTCAGCTCTATTACTCACAAATGAACTAGCGACCTGGCTGATGAAGCATAACCTGCGACCTGAGGACCTAACAGAAGTTCAAATCATGTCTTGCCCTAACAGACACATGGGGTCCCTCCTGTAAAAGACAGCCAGCAGCAGCCGAAAGCAAAGATTTAGTCTATATATTTTATCTTGTACAATAAATGTTGATGTAAAAGATTTACTGCATATGTAATTACCATTGTAACCTCCTTTCCTTTACAAATATGAGGAGGGAGCCCCTCTATAGAAGATGACTCATTCTTACATACCAAAACTCTGCCAAGACAGAGATCAAACATTGTAACCTTGTAAAAATACTGCATTAATAACATGCTACCGTGGACGTAGGGTCCAGCGATAATTGGATGGGCCGAACCACGTTAAACCTTATGCCTCCTTTCCTGCTCTTCTTTTCTTCTCCTTTGATTATTTTTTAGTCTTGTTTGTATTTAAATCGGTTATAGGTCAGAGATCTCAAAGAATCCCCCAGTCAGCCTGAGTTTGGATCATTATCAAAATCTAACGTCAACATTTTGGTACCGTCTGTGGGGATCTTGCTTGTTTTGGTTCATTCCTACTGCAATGGCCAAAGGAAGAGTCACCAGAGCCTCAAATGCACAACCCCATCCTCTGGATGGTCATGTTTCAATAACAGACTTGTCGACTACTCTTGTCATCAGAGTAGCTACTGGTATTCCTCCAACCAATTTAGCACAATCAGTCCCCGTCACCAACGGTGCTAACGAACCACAGACCTAGCTTCAACACCAAGAGAAACTTGAACACATGATGGGAGAGCTGACTAAAACAGTCACGATGCTAGTACAGGCACAAGCTCAGAATGTGCAACGGTGAACTGAGGTCACCATACCTGAGGTTGAATGTTCTAGTGAGGCCAACCAGGAGCAGACTTCTCATCGCCATTCACATGGTCAGAACGGTGAACCAAACCACCAAGTCCCTAGCCAAGGACTGGGGGGCTTGGATGTCATGATGGAAGGCCTCCTTTAAAGAGTCAAGCATTGGGAGGAGCGCCCTCGAGATCAAAATGACCAAGGTCACTTTGAGGAGTGAACCCCTTTCTCTAGAGAGATCATGGAGGAACCCCTTCCGTGCAAGCCCAAGGTTCCACCCATTTCGTTGTATGATGGGGACAGCGACCTACATAACCATCTGGACTTGTTCAATATCCAAATGGATCTACAAGCCTGTAACCACTTGATCAGATGTCCTATCTTTCCCACTACTTTGGGTGAAGTTCCCTGAGTGTGGTTCAAGAGCCTCTCGGCTCGTAGCATAAACTGTTGGGAAGACTATCAGGAAAGGTTCGTTAATCAATATCGAGCATTGTGAAAGCAACTCTCACCCCCATGCCACCTCGCTACAATCTTCCAGGGCAGATAGGAAGTGCTGAAAGATTACCTCGCTCGCTTTAGGCGTGAATTCAATAATGTTGAAAAGCCCTCGGATGAGGCTGTTCTGGCTGCCATCTCGGTGAGACTCTATAGGGATGGAAAGCTATTCAAGAGCCTATACAAGTCCCTAGTTAGCAACCTGGGTGAGTTCTATGAATGGGCCACAAAACAAGTCAGGTGGGACGAGACTTTCAGCTCACAAAGAATCGAGATAGGTGGCTCAGCTCTGAGCCGAAAAAGAAATAATCATGGAAACGAAAATGATAACCTCAAGTGCCAGCTTGCTAAGAAGAACAAGGATGAATGCCCCTCATGCCAAGCTCGCCACAGCACTTATAGCATCTTGTCAGACGCTCAGGATAGGATCTTTGTAATGGAAAAGGACAAGGAGGACTTCAGAAAGCCTCCACCCTTAAAGACTCCCGGCAAGTCCAGAATCAATCGGGGAAAGTTCTGTGCATATCACAATGAATTTGGGCACGTCACTTCAAAGTGTTGGGCGTTGAGAGACGCTATCGAGGATCTCATCAAAAGAGGTTGTTTGCATGATTACATTGTGCGGCCCTCTAGGCAATAGCATGGATCATCCCAACGAGACATCGAGCGAGAGCGGTCCCCTACTATCAGGATGATCTTTTGAACTCTTGTACCTATTTGTAAATTGTATGAACATTTTGAATACAATTACTAATACTAAGTTTTCTTCTATCATGCTAGTGACATCCGCAGTCCATATGCAGTCAACTTACTGTAAACCTTATGAAAGGCTTCACGCTCTGATACTTCATTCAGTTAAGGCCCCCTCAGAGCTCAATCCAGAGAAGAATTGACGAACACTTAACCAATTGAGCTATGGGCTCACTGAGGTGTGGAGGCACTAAAAAACACTCACTTTGCCAGTTGAGCTGCGGGCTCGTTGAGGTGCGGAGGCACTAAAAAACACTCACTTAACCTGTTGAGCTATTGGCTTGCTGAAGTGTGAAGACGCTAAAAAAAACTCACTTATTTAGGCACAAGATCGCCCCAGCCACAAGATCGGCCACCCCTTTGAGCACAAGAACAGTCACCCTTTTATTTGGGTACAAGATCACCCCGACCACGACATCGATCACTTATTAACTTCACAGCTCTCATGCAAACTTAATTAAGTCATAGTTTTCATGCGCACTTACCTATTTGGCCACAAGATTAGCTCGACCATGAGATTGGTCACTTATTAACTTTGTAGTTCTTATACGAACTAAAATAAGTCATAGATTTTATGCACACTTACCTATTTGGCTATGAGATTGGCCCAAGCACAAGATCGCTCACTTATTAACTTTGCAGCTCTCATGTGAACTCAATTAAGTTACAGCTTTAATACACACTTACGTATTTGGCCACAAGATCGGCCCGAGCACGAGATCACTCACTTATTAACTTTGCATCTCTCATACGAACTCAATTAAGTCATAGCTCTCATGCGCACTTACGTATTTGGCCATGAGATTGGCTCGAGCATGAGATCACTCACTTGTTAACTTCGTGGATCCCATATGAACTTATTTACTATTTAATGATTTTTGCACTAATATGTTCATTTATTTGGCCACAGGATCGGCCCGAGCACGGTATCACTCCAGCCCACAACTCACATTGTCTTCTGATTACTCGCAGACTGCGCAGATAGTTCAAACTGAAGCAATTGCAAAAGAAAACAAAAGAAACAGAAATTGCAGAAAAGAAATATTATTCATTAAAAGACTTCAACGAGGCAGATTTACATCAGAAAGCTCTGTGTACAGGCTAGACAAGATGCAAAGGAAAAACCTATGACTAAGAAGAAGGGATCTGTCACGGAGGGTCGCGCCTCAATTTATTAGGAACCAGGTGCTGCAACTATCTTCTTCCAGCGCACAATCAGTGGCAGCGCTGCATCCCTTTGCACTTGACCACCTACTCCTCCTAAAAGAAGCTAACTAGGAAGCCCCGAGAGCTTGGCCGATCAAGCAAATCCCTCATGGCAAAGTCGAGAGGATGTAGTCTGGGATCCATATGAGATCCTTCCATGTTATCGAGGGAGATGAGTTCTCTGAGTTACCTATGCAGCAGACCATACATGCCTCTGAGGAAGGCCAGAATGCCGAAAAGGGTGGTTCATCGAAAGACTCCATGATTTGCTTAAGTGCATAACTTAGAAGGGATTGCCTCCTTCTTATATAAGAGTCGGGACCATCTTTACTGAAAGATCTGGAACCATTTCCCCAACCATCACCATTTATGCCTCAGAAAGGGTTAAGTTGACTCAGCAATAGCCACTGGACACGTGCCATCAGAAGCACGGCTTGGAACAAATGAATCGACAGTCTTCAGAAAGGACTTTGACTGATTTAAAATCAAAGAGTTTTCAACTCCCAGCCCGTTAAAAGTGAATTGTGAGTTGGGGGGCTAATGTTGTATGAGAAATTTGGTCCTAGATGGACCCTCAAGCAACTTGAAAATAGCGAAGGAACTAACCTGAGAAAATGATCAGATCACCACAGCCTCAGGTTACTTTGCGAAGTGATCTCTGCAGCTCGAGCTCGTAGGCTACTAAGCGAGCTCGACCTCAGCTCCATTACTCATAAACAAGCTAGCGACCTGGTTGATGAAGCACAACCTGCGACCTGAGGACCTAACAAAAGATCAAATCATGTCTTGCCCCAACAGACACATGGGATCCCTCCTACAGAAGATAGCCAGCAACAGCCAAAAGCAGAGATTTAGTCTATATATTTTATCTTGTACAATAGATGCTAATGTAAAAGATTTATTGCATATGTAATTACCATTGTAACCTCCCTTCCTTTACAAATATGAAGAGGGAGCCCCTCCGTAGAAGATGACTCATTCTTACATACGGAAACTCTACCAAGACAAAGATCAAACATTGTAACCTTGTAAAAATATTGCATCAATAACACGCTACCATGGACATAGGGTCCAGTGATAACTGAATTTGATCGAACCACGTTAAACCTTGTGCCTCCTTTCCTGCTCTTCTTTTCTTCTCCTCTGATTATTTTTTTGTCTTGTTTGTATTTGAACCGAATATAGGTCAAAGATCCCGAAGAATCCCCCCATTGGCTAGAGTTTGGATTATTACCAAAATCTGACATTAACAAAAAGTATAGCGTCCTGTCTGACACTCAGGATAAGATTTTCATGATGGAGCGAGATAGGGAAGATTTTGGGAGACCCAAACCCTTAAAAGGCTCCAGCAAGAATAAGGACCTGAGCAGATTCTATGCTTATCACGAGGTTGGCCATAACACCTTGGAATGTTGGGCACTCAGAGATGCCATTGAAGACCTCATCCAACAAGGTCTCCTGTGAGACTATGTAATGCACCCTACAGGACAACATCAGTCTTATCACCCCCAATGAGATCCTAACCAGGGACAACCATCAGTAATAAGGACAATTTATTAAGTCTGAAATCCCATCTATTGAGCTCGCTAAGTCACAAAGATGCAAAGTGAGCATGACCTACCCAGCAAGGATTCTTGTTCCACCATGCAACGAGATTGCTATGAAACTGTGCAAGAAGCTTGCTTTTCCACTGCACAGCAAAGTTATCTTGAGACTGAGTAACAAGCTTTCTCTCCCACTGAGCGACATGAGACAAGCTGTCCCACAGAGCAACGCTTAAGCTATCCAAATGAGTGAAGAGCAATAAGCTTGTCATCTCATTGAGCAACAAGCCGGCCATGCAACTGTGCAATAATATTGCCATTTCACCAGCAACAAGATTGCCCTGGAACTAAGTGATAAAATTGTTAACAGAGTCATACATGCAAACCAGCCCAAGCAACCGGAATGCTAGCTAAGTTTGAATGTGATGAACCATAAGTGTCCCACCTTGAGCTCACCTAGATGTGACTTACATGATTCAACACCATCAAGTTTAGTGCATAGAAGATGCAATAAGATAGAAACCTAAGATGATAATGCTACAAAGGGCACATGCAAGATTTCTCCAACAAAGTTTCTAGCTCCCAGTCCACAAAGTGAACTATGAGCTGGTGGGCTGATGTTATGGGTGAATTTTGGTACTGCGGAACTAGATGGCAAAGCCCAGTAAGTAAGTCCAATAAACAAAGGCCCAGGTCACTACATCCTAAGGTCACTAACTCAATACAGTCAAATCATTATGGTACGAGCTCAGACAGCTAGGCCACAAGGTGAAGGGCTCAGGTCACTGTGCCAAGAGGTCAGATAGCCAGGATATGAAGCGCGAGCCCCAGCTAATTAGCACGAGCCAATGGTTCACCTAGAATGAGCTTGCATCACCAAGCACACACGACCTCCCTTGGCCCAAAATAGTAGCAACCTCGAACAAAGCTCATTGCAATCAACACCTCGCCCAGCTAGCAGTTTACCATCCCTAAGACCGAAAGCATGCACCGTTAGATAATTTCTGATGCTTGTCTATAAAAAATGGCCCATCGGGCCCCACTAGTAGAAAGTAAACCTGTAAAAACCATTCTATAGTAGTTTAGGGAGTCTTGTACATTTATTTCCTGATGTAACAAAATTGTAGCTTGTAATCATTTTATGTGACCCCTCCTTCCTCTATAAATAGGAAATCATTATTAGAAGAGGGAAGAGATGGGGAGGCCCTGAAGCTAATACTGAAATTCTATAAAAATTCTCTTTAAGATCAATAAAAGCTCCACCATGGACGTAGGGACTAGTATCACCAAATTTTCACCGAACCACATTAAAAACCTTCATTGTTCCTACTCCATTCTCTCCACTTTCGACCCATACGCCCAAGAAACAATTTGAGTCCTAAAAGAACCTCTTGTTGGCTGGACTTAGGTAAAACCAAATTCCACCATCAACAATAGCTAAGTCAATTGTAATGTAATTGTTAACTTTAATTTTCAAGTAAGTACATAGCAAAAGACTTTATTGTATCAGATTATATGGTTAACAATCAAACTATTTGTTAATTGAATTATCAAAAATTCATATTTTAGAATATAATACAAAACCAAAAATACATAATTTATTCAAAATTTAGTATGATGAAAATTCAAGACAGAATTTATGTAACCGAGTTTATGCAAAAACTAGAATTATGCAAAACCAAAAAATATGTAGTAATGTAAAAAAAAGTAATAAAAGATTTAAGACAAATTTTTTAAGTGGTTCAACTTGAATTGATATCGTAATTCAAGTCTACTCCACTAGATTAATACTTAACTGTATGATCACTTTTATTAACTAACATAGGAATTTAATAGGGCTTCTATTAACCTATTTTACAACAAGAATTTTCCTAGGCTCTTATATGACCTATGATACTGAAATCCTAAATCTTCAGCTAACCATGATCAACCTCACAGCTATGAAGAATTACAAGAATTCAATGCACTTACTACAAATAGTAATCAACCTTACAATTCTAGAAAGATGCAAAGGGAAGATCAATCTTTTCCTTTGTATCCAGGCTCCTAACCCTAGAAATCTAAGAAAATAATCAAGACAGAGTTAAGAGATACAATACTGTAAAATTGAGATGTAAATCTCAAAGTGAGGTAATGAATATCAAGTGTAAGCTCTAAGTTCCTATGCTTTCTATCACAATGAGTTATGAAAACAAATTTGAGGTTAGGTCTATTTATGTTGAAATAAAAATAATTGATTTTCAGTCCTTGAATCGATTCATGAATTAATTCATAGCGGTTATAAAAAACTAGTAATTAATTAATCGATTTATGAATTGATTCAGCTCATGTAAAAGCCCATGATCGAATCAATTGATGAATCGAATTATAGTGTTTTGAAAATAGGTGTTGAATCAATTAAGGAATTGATTTGAAAACATTCCAAACCTTCAATAATAAAAGTTTCTTTATGAATCGATTTGTGAATTAATTCAAGTGTGTCAGGTCCCTAGGAGATATAAAGATTGGTAGGTAAAACTTAAAGATTAAATGCGCGGAATTCAATTTAGTGTGGATCTTACCTTTTTCCCATTGGGGAATTTACATACACCTTTTAAAAACTTAATTGAAATGATTTAATTGAAATCTTTTAGTGTAAGCATATTTGTTTAAGATTAAGATGAATTAACTTACAAAATGAATCAACAATGTAGCAGAAATAATGATGCAGTAATTAACATTGCAAAAACTAGAATTACAGATTGCAGAAACCAAAATTGTGTAGTAATGTAAAATACAGGAAACACATATTTTAAAATTGGTTTAACTTGAATTGAAATTACAATTCAAGTCTACTCCACTTGATTTTTCATCAATCGAAAGACCTCTTCAATTAAGAATAAAAATCATCAGGATTACCAGGTCCTGAATTACCAATTTTACAACACACATAAAAGAAATTAATAGGCTTCTTGCTAACCTAGAAGAATTGGAATAGGCTCTTCTAAACCTAAACCACAAGAATTAAATAGGAATCTTGCTAACCTAGAAGAATTACAATAGGGCTCTTCCAAACCT
>JANHAO010025580.1:0-11310 GCA_026873985.1 Saraca asoca
TTTTGTTTTGCAGAACAATTTTTAAACATAGTTTTCAAAAATAATTTTTAAAAATAAAAAAATAAAAATAGAATCAAACACACCCATTGTTTCCTAGGAATGTTTTTTTAAAAATTGTATACCAAAACATAGGAAACTTAAGGCTTGTTTGATTATTATTTTTAAAAATAGTTTTCTGTTCTTAAAAATAATGAGCTACTTGTTTGGTAGGACTGTTTTTAAAAGTAGTTTTAAAAATTTTGTTCTAAAACATTGTTTTAAAAACAGTTTTTAAAAACATCTTAAGGCTGTTTTCAAAAACAGCTTTTAAAAATAAAAAAATGAAAACACTTCCAAATACACCCTTACATTCCTAACTTGAGATTCCTGAGAAACTAAAAATATTCCCCTTACCAAACCCCCCATTAGGGTTTTTATATTTTTGTTTTCTTATTTTTTAAAAATAATTTACAAAATAAGGTTTAAAAATATTTTTAATAAATAAATAAAATAAAAAATGTTTGATAAAATTAGTTTTAGAATAGTTTTAATTGTTATAATGTTATTCATGAGTAGCTTGTTCTCTATATTTTTGAATTATTTTGGTTGTTTTTTTTAATACAGGCATAAGCTATAATTTTTTTTAAAAAATATTTACAAAAAACTTATTTAAACAAGTTTTTTGTTTTTAAAAAATAAAAACAAAAAACTGTTTTTCAAAAAAGTAACCTAACAAACCCTTAACTTCTTCTTTTTTTTAAAAAAAAAAAATTGTCAATAAGAATTCATTTAGCTCCCAGGATTTAATAATTTAAAACTGATGTTACAAGGTGAGAATATATAGTATGATACCTTTTTTTTTTCCTTTTTTTTGGGGTAAATGAAATTATGATGATTGATGTATAACTAATGTCTGCATGTGAGAACATATGAATTGAAGATTAACAAAATTTGAATTATTCACAAGTCAGACTTTATATAATGAAAGTTTTTTTTTTTTTCTTTTGGATCTTATGGTATATATCACATTGAGTTTTTATTTGATGGTATGAATTGTGGTCCATATGATATGTCTAGTTATTAATTACAAGGTGCATCTAAAACCTTCCTCATTTGAAAAGAAGAGGAAAGAAGACATTCTCACACAGCCATATACATTTCTATAGATATCTCCTCCTACCCTTCCAACTAGGACACGCACATGACCTACAGAGAGAGAGAGAGAGAGAGAGATTTGGCCACATATATTTATATATTTTACACTTAATTAAAGTAACCTAATTAAGAGAAGCTAGCTTGCTATTTATTATTTCCTTCGGTTTCTGAAGCTAGTGTGGTTGCGTGCATTAAAATCATCACAGGAAATGAATATATACCAGAATAACAGAAATAATAATAATCATGATGATAATTATTAGTATTATAATTGCTACACTAGAATTGTACGAGAATTAATTGGAGCCTTGTTGGGTGTACTATTGAGTAGGTGAGAAAGATGGAAAATGGGAGTTCTTCGCTGAGGTCCCTTTGTCCTTTGAGGTTGACACTCACCTCATATTTGATAAGATCATATTCCAACAATGAAAAAAAAAAAAAGAACAAAATAAAATTAATAATGAAATAATATATGTATATAAATATACATATATATATATATATCCGTATTAAGTGAGAACACGACTCTTATATGAGAGTAAAATAAATAAATTAGGACTATCAAATCTTATGAGAGTAAAATAAATAAATTAGGACTATCAAATCTTATATTAATGGTCAGAGTTAAAACATAAAGTCATATGAGACTTTTTTAACTTATTATGTGTTGACAGTGAATTTTTATTCGATCTAAATCTAGCCAATCAAAAGAATTCTTTGGGACTCAAACTGCAATCCAGTTGAAAAAGCAAAGAAGGAGAGGAAGAACAACAACAGTATAGAGGAATTTTTAAAGTGATTTGGCTAAAATCGGACAGCATTGATCCCTATATCCACAGTAACTTTTATTGATATGAAGAAATTTCTATAGAGTTTTGATATCTCTTTCAAGCTTAGCTTATAGTGATCTCCCTTTCTTATTTATAGAGGTTGGGGGCTACAAATATAATTATACAGTTTGTATTTCTATTACATCAAGATAAATGTATAAAATAACTTAGACTACTATAAAATAGCCTCTGCAAGTTGCTGACAGACTTCTGTAAACTGCTTTCTACGAGTGGGCTCGATACGCTGCTTCTTACAGATTGACCCCACGAATCTTGGCCTGAGAGGGTCTCTACTTTAGGTTTACTCTTGATGACCCCTTTTGCTAGGCAAGATGTCGTGTTCATGAGTTAGGACTCAATCTTGATTTACTACTGGCTTTCAGTCAGCGAGATCGAACTTCACGAGCTCGGGCAATGCGAATTGTTGGCCTATACAAGTCGAAGCTTGCTCCTTAGCAAGCTGAGGCTTTTGCCTCATTCTAAACTCTTATGGCTAGCGATCTGATGAGCTTGGCTCTTTTCCTCTCAAGCTTATTTGCTGCAGGGCCTTTGCTAGCCCATCTTGCACAGTACCAGAAAAAATACCTATAACATTATATGAGAAAAATGCGTCATGATTTTATATTTTAATCTTAATTATCAACATGCAGGCACGTGCTCAAAATTTCATTGTTCTCTGTTTCTTATTTAATTGTTGTCACCAAATGTGACATAGCCTAAAATAAACAACAATTGAACTATGATTGATTAATAGCCCAAGCACAACAAATCATCGAAAGATAATGATTTACATGGTCATGGTTGAACGATTGGGTTAAGACATGATTAATCGATCAGTTTATGCAGATAGCTTGATTGACCTAGGTCAATACCTAATAAAACATATGAAGAAATTGATTGAACAACTAATCCATATCACTGCCAACAAGTACACGCTCTGTAACATATCAAGCTATTCAAAAATGGCTCCAGGCCACTATCGATCGAACAATCCGCGTCATTACAAATAAGATCAAGCCCCCTATAACAAGAGTGAGCCACCTAGAAGCAACAGTTTAAAGTTGCATAGGACTATAGTCGATCGATGAAGACCTAGATCGATGACAAGTTGATCAACTTAACTAAACACACGACAGTTAGACCCAAATCAAATGTTCCAAGGAAACAATCACAGAACAAGGGCAAAGGTACAAGTCCAAGTCCAACTCCAACAACCAATAGCACTTGGTTGATCAGCTTGGGGTATGAAATTGGTCATTAGGAAATCTAAACAAGTTAACCTCCTAATTGTCACATAACAATTGGCTTAATTTAGACATGTATAACTAATGTGATCACAACAACCACCAAATGAAAATCTCACTTATACCATCAGTGCATTAGAAACATGTGAATGCTCTCCATTCACCCTAAAGCACACTAATTGACATACTCAATACTTATATATACTATCAACATCTCCTTCTCATATTATTTTTATTACACATACTAAAACTTTATTTCTGAAACTAACTTGAACATCAGAGTATGGTTAGTGGGCCACTTTCGTCATATATTGCTGACCTTATTCCCTGAGCAAATCACTCCGTCATCATGTGCAATCCCTCTTTGTCCATCCGCTTCAGTTGAATAGTTTCACAATATAAAATTTGGCTGGCTGGTTGGGTGGCTTTTAAGTGCATATGTCTCTCCTAGCGTTGAAAGTTCGAGACTAATTTTTGTAAGTGATGACATTAGTTTCACATATGACAAGGCTAAGAACAGAGAGAAAACTAATCTTCTTACTTGTTAATCCAAATGATATTATACATGGAAGTCAATTAAGCCACTTCCACTGGCAATTTCCCCTATAAAGGCAACCTGAGTTACAGTGTTTGAGTCAAAGCAACACAAAATCAGTACAGCAAGTTTTGCAGCAATTAATATTATGAGAGAAAGGAAATGAATAAAACCAAAATTAAGAGACTACATATGCCGTGTGCAGCCCGCAAATGGCAAAAAAAGTAGAATATGTTATTTATTATATATTTATTTAAATTTTATTGAATTAAAAAATAATGGATGGGCATTGATTTATGCAGGTGTATGGATAGGGATTATTGATAATTAAAAGTGTGAAAGGAACTTGTTGAGGTGTCTGTTTTGGAATATATGGAGACACCAAGAGAAGGAAACATCTTCACAAACCTTCCTTCCATAAGGTAATGACATGATTATCTAAGAAATCAGAAAATCACCGCTGTTGGAGACTGATCGGCATTCCTTCCTTTCCTTTCAAATTATGAGGTACGGGGAGGGACTGATAGCTACTTTGCGCGTTTGGTAACTAAGGAGGCTTCCCCTTTTGACAAGAAAAACCTTTTGAGGGGATATTCATTTTGCACAAGTGTCTAAAATTTCAGTTTAAGTTTTTTAACAATCAATATAAAAATATTACAATCTATACAATTTTTTGGTACCTACAAGAATGAGTAATTGGAAACTTTAGCACCACCCTGGTTGTGGGCTTTTTCTTGATCATCATTGAGTAGCTACATGTGTTGATGATCATTTATTAATTTGGACATGTTCAGTGATTAAATTGGTAATTGGACACACGCATATGTGTGTCCCAATCCTGAAAGATGCTTGTAAAAATTTCTAAGCCACTTCCATAATTCATTTTCTCTAAATTGCCTAACAATTTGGCCAAAATTATGAGCATCTCATTAAATTCTCTCTTCTATTTAATTTCATCTTATACTTTTGCTACCCTAAGTAACCTAAGGAGACTAATATTTTTAACTTCATTTACATAAAGTATTTTAAAAGAACATTTCACAGAAATTAGGTCAACTTGATAAATTGACAGGGAGTTGATTCTTGAAAGATATGCATATATAAAAAGAAAAACAAAAGAGGCACTCAAAATGGTATAAAACCCAGAATTTAAAAATGGTGAACGGTGGTTATGAAACCAAAAAGTTGAAAAGAATAGAATTATACAGAATAATTTATAATTGAACTGAAAAAGATAATGGTGAAAGCAGCCGAAAGCTAAATGCATAGAATGTGATATAAACTAATATATGGTGGCCTGGTGTCTATCTCCAATATAGAGGGAATAGGCCTATTATACATTAATTTAATTAATTACATAAAAATATAAAAAACAATTTACTATATTTGGTAATATTTGTCAGTCCCTCTCCAATGGGAACTGAGTTTATAAGCCAACCTTTTCTATTAGCCTATGTGTCCCTATTTGCAATTTATTTTTCTTCAATCTGACCTTGTATTTTGTAATACAGAGGGTAGGAGGAGTTTCTACTTTTAGCCGTGTTGATATGGGGCCCAGGAAAAGTAAGCACCAAAAGCCCAAATCAACCACTAATATGGGCTTCTCTAACCACGCGGGCTGCGTCAGAGCAAGACCTAATTATGTGGGCTCCAACATGGTTTCAACTGAATTTTTTACACACGACAATCCCACGCCTAGTTTGGCGCGTGAAGTTAATTTCTTTCCTCATTCGATTTCTAGTTAGAAACTCAAGTTATTATTTTTGTTTTTTCAAATGAAAACTTGAGAATCAATTATTATACTATGTTGATAGTTTAAGGTGCTTTAGAGAACTATTGGGGCATAATTTATGATATATTATTGAGAAAAAAACAAAAAAAATGAAAATTACAACTTTATATATATATTATATATATATATATATATTACGTTAGCTAATTACAAATTTGGTAATAAATATCAAAGGGAGTATAGTTGTAATTAAAAATGTGAAGAGTTCTAATAATGATAGTCACTTTGATAAGACTATCATATCTCACCGACTCTTTGACAATGATAAGTTCTAATATTTTTGTGAACTAAAAATTTAATTGAGAATAGATTATCCCCTTTTCATATTTTTACTTAATCTTTTTTTAATTTTAATTTTTGTGAACCTCAATAAACTTCACTAACTCTTCCAATGGCCTGAATGACAATATGACAACCTTATTTGAATATAGGTGCAAGGAAGGAAGAAAGGAGAGGATTCGTTTGACATATTGTATTATATAATTTAAGGATATTGTACAATAATTAGAGATGACAACGGATCAGATTCGGATAGGTATATTAATATTCATACCCATATCCATAAAAAAATTTCATATCCGTACCCTACTTGTACCAGCGAACATTGTAAGGGGTTCGGATACGGGTTGGTACCCATGAGTACAGGTGTATCCATGGGTATACCCGTTAGAATTTTTAAAAAAATTAATTACAGTTTGATCCTATGAACTTTTCACCAACTTCAAATAGATTCTTACTAAAGATATGAAATTATGTTATGGCCCCAATGAAAAATATAGAAATCTCACTTTAGTCCCTCAGGCAACATTTTTATTTATTTTTTAAGTATTACATACGCTACTCAAAATAACGTCGTTTGAGTAGTGTTTATATAAAAAAAAATATTTAAATGGATAAATGGATTTATATATGAATATTTTCTCATACCCGTATTCTACCCATACCTGTTACGAGTATGATTTCATACTCGTATCTGCCCGTGAATACTTTTTCTCATACTCATATCTATCTATCATGGGTGAATATCTATAGGTAAATAGGTATGCGGATAAAATTATCATCCCTAATAATAATATACAATATATGTATAAGATAATGTCTTAATATTCTATATTATATTTGATGTGTTATTGTATAAGATAAAGATTTGTATAATATTATCGATCTTTTTGTTTATTATCATGTTATATAAGAATATATCATTTAAAAAATAATTAATTTGATAAAAATATTCTTAAATATTAAGAGACAATAAAATTATTCTAAATAAATTTAAAGCACATAGTTAGATAGAAATGCCTTCTAATTATTAATATTTTTTAGGAAATATAATAATATAAAGTAAAGATTTACAATATGATAACAAAATAATATAACATGTTTTATCAATATACACACACTCAAGCATATAAAATTCAATAAATATCATGTATAACATCTTAAAAGAAAATTAATAAATGAGAGAAAGAGAAAGAATGAATATTTAATTTTAATAATTTTGGATTTATCTATTGAGAGAGAAACATAAGATATAAAATAACGATTTTTAATTCTAATAATTGAGGATTTATCTCAACATTATTCTATCAACTCTTATCCTCTCTTATATAGGGCGGATAAACTTATGCAAAATTTCACATGGAAAAAGAGATTTTTGAATAAGTTAAATTCCAAATATAATATAAATCCTTATTATTATCATCATCATCATCATCATCATTCTATACCATCACATCTTATACGGTGTATTAAACGAGATCTCAAGATCTTGAGTTTCAAAGAACACGATTTCGTTAATTCTATATTTTAGGATATCTAGTTCATTTCAAATAAAAATTGTTAAATATAAACTAATTATCTTAACAATAATCTACATGAATTGTCATCAGAAAGTGATAAGAACAAAAATCCCATTATGTTACGGATTAAGCTTATCAAATAACCAAGGATTTGGGATTTTTTACATAAAATTATCTATATCAATTTTAAATCTTTTGTACAAACCAATAAACATTTTTAAACTTTTTACAAATTCCTAAAATAGGAAGCATTTTGTGCTTTAAAAGTTAAAATACATCATAATTATTGAAGAGAAAATTAACAGCCTAAAATATAATAAATAATTAAAAAGATAATTTTTAAAATTATAATTATCTGTTTTAATTTTTTTAATTTTAACTAATAATTATAATATTATATTTTTTTCTTTAAAATGTAATATGCACCTTAAAAGAGTAAAAGCCAAAAAAGTTTTGATTTTAAAGTTTGGTATATTGTGGTAAGATATTTTCGCATTCTACTTTGCCCAATTAACACTTGGGAAAAAACTAATTAATATCTACATTCTGATATATATTTTTTATTTATAATATGAGTTGTTGGTTTATTTAAGTGGCAACATGCATTCCACATTTGCATTTTTTATGCTTGTGCTAAAATTGATAAGGTTCATTATAATAATATTAAAAAAATAATATTTTATAAAGAGCTATGACTTAAATTAATAGCAAGAAAATAGGAAACGCATTGAACAAGTTAGATGAATATTGCACCACTATCGTCAATAATTTTTCATTTGGGAAGAATTATTCATGCACTTACATGCATTGTGCTCATCTCCAGAAAGTCTTTGTTTTCTTTATTTTTTAATATTTCCCTCCTTCGGCATATCCTTTCCCCAAAATGGGAATTAATGACAAATTGGCATTGGCTGGGATCTGCCTCATTTCAACTTATAAAGTTATAATAATAATTAATTAATCAAATTAAACTCTATTCCCCGGGGAGGTTTTGAGGGAATGTAGTGTCGATAATATTGTTAATGTCCAATCAATCATTCATCTTTATTAATTATAATCTGATTAATGATTTATGCCTACTTTATATATATATATATATATATATAAATTTCTTTTGGATAACTTTTTCAATGATCATTAGTACCGCATCACAGTAGAATGGCGCTTTTAAGTTTTTTTTTTTTTTTTTAACACGTATAATAATGTGAAATTACACTATTTAAACTTCACAGCACGTACTTCTTTCTGTCAATATTCCATTCAAAATAGGTAACAAAACCACATGATCACTTTAACAATTAAAAGAAGGAAACATTAGTTTCTTAATATTTTAGAAAAATCAATTTTTCTCTCTTGCAAAAATTTTCTATATAAGAGAAATCATAATTGAAAAAAATCATCAGAAAGAAATTGTATTTTGATATATTTTTTAGATGTTAAATGATCATAAAATTTTTTGCGAAAGATCTTATCAAGTATGATTAGAAATTTGAGAAAATAAGCTGTCTGCATGTATTATAAAATTCAAACAAATTATATCTTTTTGTAGTTTGAAAAAATTATCTTTTTAGACCAACAAAAGAAAATGGAGGAAATTCTATTCAAATTTTTGTAGTCAATTGTGATATGCAATCTTCTTAATTAGGTCATCTCGAAAAGCATATATATCTAGAATACATTGCCCACATGAAATCCATCATGATCTTTGGAAGCTTCATAAACATCACAATCACTATCTAATTGGTAATTGACAACCTCATAAGTCCTTATTTACCACTAACTTTCGCTATTTACTTTCCCACTTAAGATCTGTTGGGAAAATAATTTAATTAAGCATTTATATTTATAAATTTTAATAAGTTTTTTTTAATAAGCTTTTTCATAAAACTTATTAAAATAAGTTCAAATGAGTTTATTGAAGGGTCATAAGTTATTTTTATAAGTTTAAACAAATATTTAAATTTTTTATTTAAAGTGCTTATATTATAAGATAAGCGAAAACATAAATTGTAGATAAGCTCTTCCAAATGCATCCTTAATCACTTTTTCTTATCAATTAGTTTAAGTCAAAATATTATTACTTTATGAGATAATTCCTTACTCCAATGATGCTAATCGGACAATATTAGGCCGCTCAAAGATAGTGCCCCAAGCACATGTAAGATTCATTATATGAAGAAATACTAATCAAAGTTTGTTTAAATTAACCATAGAAAGCACTAATATAAAATTGACAAGGATAATATTAAACCCCACATATGCAGATTCTTAACCAAAAGGTGCCAATAAAGCTCACTTTTCCTATCATGTTCCATCATGCCCAACCCTTCATTTATTCATAAAATAAGACTAGAATCACATGGGCCACTAGAAGAGTATACTAATAATACAAATGACAAGTGTTACAACATGAAGACTACCTAAAGCAAATTAAAACTAGTCATATAATTAATTAGCCTAATCTTTTTTTTTAGAAATATTTAAACAACTATTATCTATCACATTATTTTTAGATAAATAAGAAAGAAATAGACATAAAATATATTATCATATATAAATTTTATAAAATTACACTTACAAGTATATTATCGGGCATATCTTTTTTCATTATTTATAGTAAATAATATTTATCTAAATATTTATTTTATTATTCATGGCCACATATTCCTGCCCTATACTCTCCTAATTAATCCTACTCATATCCTTTTACAAAGGTGGGAGATGAAATCAAAATAGAAATGAACAAAACAGTGGATTTTATAATAATGGAATCCTATTACTAATAAACTGGCATGTGTCATTAAGTGCTGAAACTTGACCTAAAAAAACAGATTAAGTGGTGAGACAAATAATTATAGTCATAATTATGTATGGAAATCGGACACTCGCGTGCGCAGAGCAGTGCTTTAAGAATGTTTTAAGTAATTATAATATGATGTGTTTGGGGTTGACATTCTTAAGCATTTCACATTAACAAAGAAAAGCATAGTTGAAATCGTCCTATGAAATCACGCCTTGAGTTGTTTAATATGTTGAGTGTAGTGAGGACGTAATAATAAAATGGATGTAGCTAATCATTATACAATTGAGTGGGCTCGTCAGCGGAAGAACAAGTGCAGCCCGGTGCCTTTTGGAACTACTTCAATAATTGAAGCTAATTAAGCTCTTGATCATTCCTTTATTATGTCAAGCGGCAAGAATGTGAATACGTTCTTTGTTCTTTGTTCGATCTTTTTGAAAAATATTTATAATAAGATATTAAAAAATATATGAATATATCAAATCAAACATAATATTACAAAAAAATGTATTATTATAAAAATTCTAATTGTCGATGGACATCGTCAATAAATGATGCTATAAAATTTATTATTAATAATCAATAGTTGTTATAATAATTCTAGAAATTTATTAAAAGTGATAACTATAAAAAAATATATTTATAAATATTAACTTATGTGACACTTTTTATGATTAATAGTGATAGGTAAAAATAGTCTAATACTAAAAAAATGGATTCATTAATTACGATCAAAATTAATTAAAATTATTATTAGATCATTTTTTATGGTCATTATTAATTATAAAAAGTCTTAGATAAATTAGTATTTATTAATATATTTTTTATGATTATCATTGTTAAAAATTATTTACGATCATTAATTGTCAATAATAGATTTTATGGCATCATTTATTGTAATACCTCCCAACGATCATGATAGTTGAAAATAATAGGTTTTTTTGTAGTATAAATAACTTATCATGTATTGATGCGAACATATAAATTAATCAATATATACACACAGTGGGACAAGTATATAAAGTCTTACTTTCATACACATACTAAAAAAACAAAAAAAAACTCACATGCATAAACGGGCTATGAATTTTATGTAAAAATTAAATTTGAATAATATGCATGAAATTAGAATACTGAATATAGGTGATTATAGATCTGACCTGTAGAAGCCATCCT
>JANHAO010025581.1:0-11322 GCA_026873985.1 Saraca asoca
TCTTGATCACGAAAGTAGATGGGAATCTCTTAGGATCAAACTGATTAGCATAGAACTTAATGGGTCGAAGTTTAATTTAATCCACGAAAGTAGGTGTTAGAGTAAATTAGGTACGATTGTTAAGATCTCGAAAGAGGCTAATAATCAATAAAGGCCAAATCAGCCCCAGTTGCCTGAATAATTAAATAAGGAAATTCTATGTTATTTGCCGAAGAACTTATAAGATGAGGTAAGTCTTAATCTTAGGCCTTTTTACATTTAACACCTTCTTTAATATACATCTTTATTTTCTTTATTTCATTATCATCCTTTATTTTTCTTTATTTTCTATCACTCCCTCTATTCTTCAATCAAACTGGATAGTTAAAGTGTAAAGGTTCCAGTAGTTGAAAAGAGCCAGACTTTCCTGTGGAATCAACCCATATTCGCCGGTTCTTTACTACATCTACGTCATGCACTTATGGATATTTGAAAATAAAACCTTCAACATACAGTAACCATTGTTCAGTATTATGATTGGTTGGACCTTTTTTTAACACAAGGGTCCCATTGCTTATTTCCTTCAGGTAGTCACAAACTAAACAAATATGAAATGCACACATAATGAATGGTTGATTTGTAGATACCACTATTAGCTACCAAGGTAGTCATTATTTAGTATTATGATTGGTTGATCTAAGGATATGACTATTAGCTACTATAGTAGCTATTATTTAGTACTATGACTAGTTGACCCTAAGGTTCAATTGCATGCTACCTTAAGAAAGTCACTACACAAATTGGATATGCCACCTCCCTATATGATAGTTAATGTCATTATGTGATATAGGATTTAATGGAAAAGGAAAGGATTTAAAGGATTTGTATGAACACATAGGATTTAAAGGTTTTGGGAAAAATTTTTAAAAATCCCACTATGCTTATTTGATGCTTTTGATAGGTATACTTGATGTTTTTGAATTTTTTTCCCCAATAATATATGATATATTTGTTTTCATGATCAAAACCATTTTCCAGTCAAAGTTGGGTTGAAAACTTCTACTCACTTAATACTCAGGTTGTATTCATCTCATTTCATTAACATTTTAGGTTTATGGAATTTGGAGGAATGTTTCAGTTAGAGTAGACTTTTCTTTATATATGTGCATGATATCAGGCACATGATCTTCCTAATTATCTTTTCGATGATTGTGTCTAATCAACTAGATAAAAGTCCAAAATGATTTACATTTTATGAATTATGAAGGATTTATGAATTTTAGTTTTTAAACAAAGTTTAATAAAATGATTTTATTAAAATATTGTATCTAATATATTTTAAATGAATGCATGCAAATAGTTAGCATTATTTTCTTAATTCTCATATATAAAGGTTTTATGAATGTTTAAATGTTCATAAGTTTATGGGATCATCACTTGATAATTTGTACTAATCTTGTTCCCAAAACTAGGATGCAGCAAAACCATGTCTAGTCTCTTTTTTTATTGGCTCAATGTACACTTAAGTTCACTTAGTGTAACCAAGTCTTCTTTTGATTACAATTAGTGCAATTAAATTGTATGCACTAAGCCAATTTTTATTACACATAAATGTATTATCTCTTAATTTAATGGTATGTCTCTTTTCTAATCAGCTTAATGCATATAAGGTAAATATACAGAGTGTAACAAAGTCATTCTAATCTTTTTTTTTTTTTTTGCATCATTACACTTATATACATTTAACCAATCAAAAATTAAGTAGACAAAAGAAAATGCATTGATGCTTACAACATTTATTCAATTTTTTTTTTGCTAGAAAGCAAAAAGAACAAGAAAAACCTGATAGACCACTAACAACATGTTATCAGTATCATAACACTAGCCGCATTGTCTTGGAGGAGGCACAATAAAACCATGGCAACCCAAATTCAACTCCTAGCTAAACCTAACATAAAACTTTGTTACTCTATTCCCTTTCCTTAATGTGTGAATCCTATGCATTGCATTCAAAAATTAACTATGGATAAGCCTTCAATTTGTATTCAATCTAATAATGTAATCATTTGTAGAAAATCAATTTCTCTTTGTCTTGGGGACAATATAAATAATGGTGAAGCAAAAGCTTCTAAACACATTAACATCAACATGATTATGACCAATAACAAAACAAGAACTAAAACCCTCTAATGAAGCACTTGCAATCTAGCTACAAAGCTTGGATGCTTCAAGAAATTCCATAGCTTTCTTAAACTAACCACTATAATCATCAGCAAAACTTGAGTTAGAGTAAGATGAGCATGCATCCATTACAGAGAAATGGGAAAGAGCTATAATAAATCCTACTTAAGCCCTTTAGATGGGATAAAGGGGACAAAGGGTCACTCTGCCTAAGCGTTCTAGATAGGATAAAAGTATGAGATAGGACACCATTCAAAAGAGCTCTATAAGACATCATAGTTACATATAGCCCTGATATATCTTGACCAATATATCATTGAGTTGAGTGTCTAATGTAGAAATCTGATATTCAACTTTACCAAGACAAGTTTTGTTCAACTTATGAAGGGCATTCGTAGTCGGTCTACCATGAGACATCAATCTATAAGCCTCTAAACCATGACAATCAATATTCCAAGTAGCTCAAACAACCTCTTTACATTAGGGATGTTTCATCCACATAACCTCAAACTAAAGAGCTCTTCGTTGAAAAGGCCATTTGAAGTCATTGTTTAACAATAAAAAGCATGACTAGAGGCTAAAAAAGGTAACCCATTTAATGTAATACTAGGAAATTGATGCAAGCATGGCAGAGTGCTAAAAGCTTGATCTAGTATTTCCCAAATTATATCTAAATTTTGATGATTGTTAGTTTATGTGAACTAGGCACCAATAGAAGGAATGTTAATGAGGCCATTCACAAAAAGCATTTCTTTAACAAACTCATTAACTTTTAAACTTGCAGAGGAGCTTAATTTATCTATAGGATATAGAACTTGATTAAAGTCCCCAATTCAAAGCCAAGGGATGGTAATGCTACCACCAACAATAATAAGAAATTAGCAGAGGTCATTTCTATCTACTTCATAAGGAAGGCTATAAATACATGCTGTATAACAAAGGCTTGTGGCTAAAGTCATCAAATTATGAATGAAATTATCTAAATGATCGATGATTTGCAAACTAAAAGAATTATTTTAGGGTAAAGCCAAACCCCTTTTCTCCTTTTAGTTGAAACTCCAAAAAAGTTAACATAACCTTATATTTTTAAATTTTTTTTCCACATAACTACTAGGATGAAAGGGCTCTTGAGGAAAAACCAAGTCAAGATTTACCTAACTAAAAAGCTACTTGAAAGCCATTAAACTATCAAGGTGTAGCCTATACTTTGACAGTTCCAACTGAGAACATTTATTGATCCTTAGGAGGCTGTTTTAGGACATCCTTCTAAAACCATATAGCAAAAAAGCAAAGAACTAATTGAATAATGGATCATCCTCTTCCATTTGATCAGTAACTATAACATTAGAACAAAAATTCATCTCTTGCTTTGAAGACTGAGAATAGAAACCAAAAGACCAATATCTTTGGTGCAAAATGAGGAATCCATCCAATCTGAATCTCCTTGATCACAGTATACAGAGAAAAACATATCTCTAGAAAATGAATCTGAATCCTTTGGCCTATCTTCATCTATCAGATCTTTAATAATCACACAGGAAGAATGAAGTCTTTAACTTTTGAAACTACCTTTAGCTTCGTACAAATCAAACTTTCTTTTAGAAGAAAAAGAAGGTGTTAGAGGAGGAACACCGAGAGTTTGTTTCCTAAATAGTCACACTAAGAAGACAAGCTTATATACACTTAATATACTATTGAAAATACTTTAAAATAAATTTTAGATATAAAATCAATTGATGGTTAGCACACACAATAAGATTTAATAGCTAACAAATAATGGCTAGATTGCTATGAACAACAATCAATGCCTAAAAAACTACAACTATAGTTTAAAATTGTAATTCTAATGCAAAAAGAAAGTTCTCAAGCAAAATTGCAAAAATTTTGCTTGGCTGAGCACAATAAAAAAAATTGTGTTTAGTATTGTGGTTGTGAACTACAATTTAAAACTAAAACTTACTTAATTACAATTTTCATCTAAATAATTTTAATTATTATAATGGTTCTTTATGATTAAGGTGGAAAAAAAATTCCAAAATATAGAAATTCTTAGTCAACCATAAACTAAATGAATATGCAAATTCAAAAGAAAGATCAAATCCTTTGTTAATTTTCAAATATGAACCAAACCCAATCTCAAATAATAATCAACACGAAAAAAAATGCACTAGTGTATTATGATTGTCAAGTCTTTAAAAAGCAATTAAAATATTTTTATCATTAATAAAATTTCTTAGGTATTCAAATTTTTTTAATGTGTGTTTTTTTTTTATCACATGACAGTGTAAAAGAATTTGAATATAATTTTTTTGGTTAAAATGTATTAAACTCCCATGTGCTTTAAGTCATGTGTATATATCCCCCCTAACATTTAAAAATGTACATCTAATTAATCCAATTGTACTTTAAGTTATGTACACTTTACTCACTTGCATCTATTTTTTACCCATATACCTAATAAAATATAATTATTACATGATCACTACAAAAATGATTTTCTTTCAAAAAAAAATATAAAAAAACTAAATATAATTTATAGAAAAGGAAAACAAAAATTTAAATTTTGAAAAGAAAAAATATCAATGAATTGAATTTAAATTTTTTATAGGAAAATGATATCTCTTCATATTTTACTTTGTGTATATCCTAACATTTTGATGTAAGACTTTCTAATTTGATTAAAATTGAAAATAATGAATTATTTTTTAATTTTTAAAAGAAAGTGAAGGTTTTTTAGTCATAATAGTTATATGAGTGTTTTAGTAGTTTCACATATAGAAAATATTTGGATGTAGGAAAAGTAGGATTGAATGCATCTTTTTAAAAGTCAAAGGATTATATACACATCATTCAAAATACAAAGAGTTTGATGTATTTTAACCTAATTTTTATACACTAATAATATAAATAGTGAAACCACTCACTATCTTTGGTTGTGATGGAAGCATTTTGGTTGTGAAACACGTTTTATTTATTTTTTATTCATTATTAGACCATTCATCAGTCTTAGTCATAGGTGTTAAAATAAATGGGTTTTGTAAGGATTCGTAAGGAAGAAAAAAAGAGAGTAAGAGATTGATAAGTATTAGATTAATGAGTTAGTCCCTTTTAACATAAAACTAATAATTATATATTCATTTTGAACTTTTTATGACAATTCTTTAGGGTTGATTCGCAAAATCATTTTTTCACTTGCAAAAATGTTTCAAGGGAGCTAACATTTTTATGTTTCATTCATAATTAAAAAAAATTATTTGATAATGCTCACATTTCTAAATTTATTTTTAACTTAATATTCTTCAAAAATATATTTTTACAGAAGAGGAGGGTATTTTACTATGACATAGGAATATTTTAATACTACAAAAAAATATTTTGATTATCTTTCTATTACTATTATTGTCATCTTAAACCACTACCACCTACTATTGTTAATTATAATCAACATCATTGATCAATAAAATTTTTTACATTAATCATGTTGATTGGCTAATTTCCAATGTTAGCCACAGTCAACCAAACATTTTCTAGCAAGAATATTTTAGAAATTTATCAAAATTTTTAAAAATAAAAATTAATAATATATATGTGAAGAAGAGTCTTTCAACCTAAACTAATCAAAGAATCTGTATCTAGTTGATTGAACTAATATCAACAGGGATTGGGTTGAGATAACGGGACTCGTTGGCTTCTTGTGTGTAACTTATGTTCATTTCCAAACATTCATGTAACTCACATCTGTAAAACATGAACAAGTTTAGTCAGATCTAGACAGGATTGTCACTAATATTTGACAAATATTTGTGTGGATGTAATCTATTGTAAATTTGAAGAGAGAGAAAAAAAATATTTATGTGATTTATTAATATATATATATAAGGTTTATATTTACTATTATATCTATTTTCTACTCATATTTTCAATAAATTAGAATGCATAATAATTTGTTTTTGACATCCTACTACTAGGACTTAATTAAGATTTCTATATGCGGTTTGACAGTTAGTTATAGTTGGTTAATTGCAGTTAGTTTTGTTTGTTGTACAAATAAGAAGTGTAGTGTATCAGTTCCATGTGTGTAGTGTGATGAATAAAAATGCATTGAAACATTAATTCATTGTCTCTAGTTTTTCTCTATTATTTATGTATGCGTGTTTCACCTTCTTAAAAGGTTATTAAGTTTGGATATAATATATTGGTATTTTGGTTTGATCACTATTGTATCAACCAGTTCCCTTCATCAATCCTTTCCTATTCTTGATGGCAAGAATTTTGATAAATGGACTATACAAATTAGGTTTTACTTGAGCTTGGATCTTTGAAATTGTTACACATAAGAGGGATAAGTACAACTCGAATACTTAATGAAGTGAGAATTTTTATCTTTCTTTGGGGTAGAAATCTTTTTGTTCATAAAACATATATACAAATCAGGAATCACATATTAGATATATACTCATAAGTGTACAAGCACATGCATTATGATATTCACTATTCTCGTATTCTTAATTTATCATGCTTAAGTTATAATGCATATCAATTTATAATTTCTTTCCAAACATGTCTTGTCTTATTTCACCAAACATCTGTCAAGTGGGGGTTCGCATAGTGCTATGATTGCTTTAATGTAGTTGGTAATAGGAGCTTTAGGTCAACCAATTATAATAATAATCAATGACTGCCTTAATACAGTTAGTAGTGGGACCTTTAGGTCAAACAATTACAACAATGAGCAATAACTACCTTAATATAGTAAGTAATGAGACCCTCAGGTCAAACAATCATTATCCGGAGCAATGGCTACCTTAATGAAATCAACAGTGGGATTTTCAAGTCAACTAATCATAAAAATGGTACCATATACTTAATGGGATCATATGGTCAACCAATCTTAAATCAGTTGCTCGTTTCATATGCCTTACCAACCTTGCAAGATTAGTCAACATAACACACACTGATACTAGTAAGTCAAGGGAAGGATGCAATAAGGCTCCATGTTCTTTAACGATATCATGTTGTGTTGAATACACTCTCTGTATTTTGCATAGTTGTGCCCTCTTACATTGCACTTGTCTTATGAGACATCGGCTATTATGGCTTTATAATGGTGAATAAAATCATTTAATTTATCTTACTAGTGCATATAGATCTTCCTTTTCTTACTTTATATCAGTTAGCATACGCCAAACATTCCTAAACAGGGTTTAATTTTTCTTGGCTAATTTACAATTCCACCCTTACTAAGTATATCAGTCTTTATCCAACATATCTAAGATAATTCTTTTTAATTTAATTATTACCAAATAATTAAATTATATTTAGATATGAGAAAAGTTATATTTTCTAAAATATGTTACTAAGGCTAAGTTCTAATCCTATGCCAAGCTATAAGCTAAGTCCACCCTCACATATTGCATACACATATCACTTATAATCATAAATTACTAGTAACTATTTATACATAAATCTAATCTTGATAACCCTATGCTTTTTTACCTAGGCCTTTTATTAATCCTCCAACATATCAGAAAACCATTTGAGTTAATTTAAAAACATAAATCTTTATAATGAAAATAAAGCCAAAGAGCAAAAATCCTCACTCACTTTGATAAGAGAAAATTCTCCTAACCTTGGAGTTCCTCTTTGATTTTAACTCTGACCTTTGGCTATTGAGAAAACACTTTACCACAATCAAAGAACATAAAAAAAATATGAAACCTAAAGAAAATACAAACTTAAGGTAAGAAATTACCCTTTCTAGGACAAAAATCTTACCTTAGGTTTACTCTTTTGAAGAACTCAAAACATTTCTTAGCAAAGCAATATTCTTTAGGAGCTATTCAATTACAAATGAGGATTGTGATTTTCACATGGGGTTCCCCTTATGTAGGCAGCTCTAACAATTCGATCAATCAATTCCCTAAGACCAATCGACCAGCCAACCCAAGTTCGAGGTACCTACTCAGCCCAAAACCATGATTTCACCAGTCTTGCGATCTTAGCCTAGTCCCTCTTTGCGATCCTACCCATTTCTATCTCAATCTAATACTAATATGACCTGATTTAGTATTGTCTAATTTAGAGGGTGTTATAGAAGGTGAGATTGCAAACCTCAAGAGATAATTTGAACTATTACAAATGAACAGTAAAGGAATCTTCAGGGACTAATTGAAAAAGGTTCTTGCATTGAAAAATCAAATGAAGACTAATGGAGACAAGGTTGAGGATTTAACAATTATTGAAAATATTCTTAAGATATTGATACTATGATTTGACATGTTGTAGTAGCAATAGAGGAATCCAAAGATTTAAGATGCATGAGTGTAGATGGACAGTAAAGATCCCTTGAAACCCATAAACAAAGATTGAATGAAAGGTCCTCTAAGAAATTGCTAGGACTAGCTCAACAACACAAATATCTACTAAAAGAGATAAGAATGATGATAGAGGGAAGAAAAAAAGAAGGAATTAGGATCGAGTCAAAGAAAGAGGGTGCCATAATAATTCAAAGGGTAGATGCAGTTTAAGGAATGGATCAAGATTCACTGGGAGAGGCAAAGGTAGAAGTAAAAAAAAAAGGCATTTTGACAAATCTATCATTCAATGTTAAGAATGCCATAAATTTGGCCACTTTGCTGACGAATGTAGAAACAAGCAAGGGCACAAAAATCAAGAGAGATAATGATGATAATGAATTTATTCTTTTTATGATTATGTCCAATTATTGGATGGTGAAATCTAAGGCTAACACTTGGCTTCTAGATTTAGGATACTCCAATCATATGACTGGAAGAAAGGAGTTGTTTATAGAACTTAATAAGGCATTGAAATCCAAATTGAAGTTTGCAAATGACAACACTATTTCAATTGAGAGAAAATGAACTATTTCCATGAAGTTTACAAAACTTGACAAGGCCCTGAAATCCAAAGTAGAGTTTGTAGATGATAGTATCATTTCAATGGAGGGAAAAGGAAGTATTTTGATTAAATGAAAGAATAGCGGTCATGCAATTATTACATATGTGTTATATGTTCTAGGTATGAAAGTAATCTCCTAGGTCCTGTCCTCCACAATTAATTGTATTTTTTTATTTGTGTGTAAAAATTGATGAAAAATATAGTTTTATCTCAATGGTCCTCACAAAATTTTAGACATTGATAAAGTGTATGAATTGTTTTAGTACTTATTATTGTAGAATTCATAAAGTGCAATAATTTGTTAGTTGAATTGAGATTATTATTATTTTTATTTATAGAATCCACAAATGTGAGTTTCTTTTTTTTTTTTTGTTTACTAGAGTTATTACTACGGAAGGAAGTTATTATTCTATTAAAACTTGAACTATTATATTAATTTCTTTAATTTATTACTACTTCAATTCCTTTTTATTCATGTTTAAAGCAAATGTATACAGTATGATTAAAGAGGGTATTAATCAACCTTAATTTTAAGAAAAAAGAGTTACATTTTATTAGTTTACCCTTTATTAAAAGTTGCATGGAATGCTTAAATATTGGTTAAATTAAATTTTCCATCCTTGTAGTTTGCTTCAATGAGTAATTTCCACTTTACACCTTTTTCTTTGTGAATCTTGTCCTAATAGTTTAATTTCCTTCATAATTAACTCCCTATCATATCATAATTAATTTAGAGACTAAAATTATTTAATATAATAAGTATTTGTCCATTTGTACAAATATATCATCATGTATAAATGAAAAAAGTAAAACCTAGTCATAAAAGTTACTAAAAGAATGAAAAATCATAGTTTCAATTAAACGAATTTTCAATTTTAATGAATTTAATTTCATTGTATTTGTTTGAATATTTCTTTCAAATTGCAACAAATTTCCTATTCTAATGATTAGTTCTTCATTGTTTTGCCATTGTATATCTACATAGGTTCATAAATATTAACTATGTTTGATAATTGCAAATGAAAATCTTTAAATGTGTGTAGGGAGATGATTATAAATAAAAACAAACTTTAAAAACATAATTAATTATAAGATAAAAATATAATGACAAGATTATAAATTGAAATAAACTAATATTAAATATTTATTAGAAATAATAAGAATAAAATTAGAAAAAGATAATAAATTTTTGTACCAAACAGGTTATACACAGGTGATGATTCTGTTGGAATTAGACTCTAGTATTTTATGCCATTAAAATTTCTCGATGTCAAAACGTCCTTCCTGCGGATGGATCACGGAACACGGGATTTGCACATGTTTGCACCAATGATTTCTTATTTGTTTCTGGGGTTGACTAGGTTGAAAATGCGCAACTTGAAGTTCCAATCCCACCGCGGTATGGTCGGTGGGATTTATATAGTGTTATGCATACCACCGATATGAAAGAATACGAATCGTTAGATTATAGCTTGTTAAATCTACAGAAAAATCATCAATATTATAATAATTCTAAAAAGACACGTGGCAACACTAGATTAAAAAGTGATTGCATTGATCAACCCGCTGCTTGCAAGTCCATGCGAATGTTCTAATTATCCAAAACTGCATTCACCGAAACAAGAAAAGGGGGTTTACTCCGAATAATATTCATCCAACTTTACTTTGGTTAAGTTGCATTAAACTGATGATTATAAGCATATAAGTAGAAGCTTAACTATAATCTTCCAAATCAGTTTGCTTCCTTTTCTCCTCCTTCAATAGTAGTTATAATGGGAGACATGAATTCACCAACCCATTTTGCCTCAAGAACCAGGTAACATCATCTTTCTAAAAACATCTGATTTTCCAATTATATATAATTTTCAAAGTAAAAAATTGATCTCTCTAATTCTATTTTAACTCTGTGAGCAGCTCTTCCCATATCGTGATATCGTTTTTGGTTGGCATATTACTCAGTTGCATTCAAATTTATTATCAGTCAAGTAAGGACTCTCCATTTGATAAACATTATGGCATCATGAAAACAATGATATTTCCTATATTATGTGTATATGTTGCGGGATTCGTGCTGGAATCAAAACTTGAAGTTAATGGTAACTCCAGTTTGCTTCCAACAGTCAAAATGTTGAAAATAATCTAAATTAGATTTTGAAAATAAAAAAAAAAGGATAAATAAAGTTGATGTGTTGGGATAGGACTATAAGTCTTTTTTGTGAAGATAATGTTAATTTATTAGGATAA
>JANHAO010025582.1:0-11315 GCA_026873985.1 Saraca asoca
AATGACGTTGCTGAGATTGTGGTCCACCATAATTTAATAATTCAGTGTCAAAATCATGTCATGCCGTCCAAATATATATATATATATATATATATATGTGAGTTCATTTATATCACTTGCTCGCTTTTATTAATTTATATTCAATTACTTGTTTGTTTGTTGCGCATACACAAATTTTGAATTTGTGATTGTCAGCCGTGCACGTTTTATCCGTGACAGACAGACTTGAAGAACAACAATACAATACCTTAAAATTAAATAATTCATTTATCATTAAATTGAATGGATACGGATATTATTTTTAGTCAAATGACTAATTTAATTTATGTGTATTATTTTCAATTAAGTGATGAAACAAATAAATATAATCAACACTTTTTAATGCTAATGCCCATGACAAGAATTTTACAAGTATTGAAAATGATGACTTTAACGATATAATTAATTTAGATAATATCTAGTATTATTGGGACTTTGTTCTATTTTGCACATGACGAATGACAAATGGGAATAGGTGTTAATTTTGATGATGCGCAATTAGTTTAGAAAATTTCTACCTTAATTTGTTATTCTATTTTGTGAATGCATATGACAAAACTTATGATAATAAAATTCAATGATTTTGGATTCTTGTCTAATTATATGATTTATTCGATTTTGAATTATATAATTTATATTTTTTCTTGGAATTTTTATTATTAAAAGTAGGGAACAAGAATTAAATTAAAAAATATTGTGGGTATCTTTGAAACCACACAAATTGACTAGTAGGAGCTCAATGGGCAAGCCCAATAAATAAAGGTCCAGTTTAATCAGGGTTGAGGTTTTAGGCATTAGATATCAAGTTACCAAATGTAAACGTAAGTCATTGACCAACAAAGGTCAAAGCAGTAATCTCAGGTCGTCAAGGACAAGATTTAGCCCACAGCTCAAAGATGTCGTCCCAACCATCAATTCAGAGAAGACTATTCAATTGCTTATTTAATAGGAATTCATTGTTAATTGTTGCAATCAATTTATGATTCATTTCTGTTATGGAATATATTGTAACACCCAAGCTACTATAAAAAAAGGGGGTTGAAATCATTGTAAGAAAGGACAAGACAATACAAATAGAATACTAAAAACTTAGCAAAAAAAAAATTAAGAAATAATATAACTATGGACGTAGGCCTTGCATCTGGCTGAACCATCTTAAAAAGCTCTTAGTGTACCTTGTTTTTTCTCTCTTTCTCTTTCTTCTTTGCAAATTTTCCTTCACAATTTGTAGTTTAAGATGCCGGACTTAGGTTGATCGATTTCTGACATCAACAAAAAAAGAAAACAAATACTGCAAGAAAAATTAAAATAAAATATATATAATTTTGCAACGCTTAAAACCCTTACTAATTTAATAGTAAAATTATTTAAAATAGTAACATTTTGTAATGGTCAAAGTCCCAACTAAGTTAAAAATAAAAATTTTTAATACATTAGTGATGGTTAAAATCCTTACTAAGTTAAGATTCAAAATTTTCAAATATTTTAGTGACAGTTATAACTGTTATAAAACTGAAACTGACAACTATTATAAAATTTTAAATTTGTGATGGTTATGCCAGCAATCAACTAGAACTGCTATAAAAATGTATTACAATGGTCACTTCTGTGACGGTTGCCTGAACTGCCACAATAATATTTGTAGGGGTCGAAACCATCATAATATTAGTAATATGATCATCACAAATATAGTGAATTTTTTGTAGTGTTAATACACATTAAATATTCAATAAAATAAAAATAAAATATTAAGTACTATCATAAAGTCAAATTTTCATTTAAATGAAACTTCAATAACACTTAATAGGGCCTAAGAAATCATAAACTAAATCAAGTGTTTATTTAATAGTTGAAATAATTGATACTTCAATCATTTAAAATCATAAAAAATAACTTATTTTTATTCAAAATAATTATTACTAAAAACTTTAGTTTATTTGAGACATATAGGGCCTAAGAAGGTCTTGGGTCATATGATGTTTATAAAGACTTTAAATAAAGGTTACAACTTCTCAAGAATTTCTACCTCAATTGAATCCTTTCTTTGTTCAATCAACATATAAACTTCATTCCTATTCTTAATACTGAATATAATATTAGGTTTCTTAGGAGTATTAAGAGAATTTTCTTCCATCATATTAGCTTTGATTTTTTCCTTCCTTTCTAAAATCGATTTAATGGTGACTTTTGTTTTTCCTCATATGAAAGACCAAACATTCTTTCTTCCTTTATAAGTGATGTCTACATCATATTGCCAAGGTTGTCCCAAAAATATATGACATGCATACATGTCAACTACATCAAAGATTATGGTGTCCTATAGGATTTTCCAGTGGATATAGGAACATGGCAAGTTTTAATTACTTTCAAGTTAGCAACTTTCTTAATCTAACCAATTGTGTAAGGATCATGGTTCTTCCTTGATTCTAGCTTAGGGTGGTTTACCAATTCCCTAGAGATGATATTTTCACTGCTCTTATAGTTTATGGTCATGTCACATACCTTTTGGTTGATTGTAAACTCTAAGCGAAAGATGTTATGGCGTTGTGTGTGGTCCTCTTGTTCTGTGGTGAAGAGCAATCATTGTACAACAAAGTTCACTTTTTATCCTTCTTCATAAGCTTCTCCTACCATTATTTCTTCATAACAAAGTTCTTCCTCCTTCATTTCATCATTACACTTTGCCAAGTACTTAGTCTTTCTATGTGAACAATCACTAGAATAGTGTCCATGTTGACAACACATGAAGAACTTATCCAAGGATAGTTAGGTATATGGATTCTTATTGATATTTAGGGGAACTATTGTAGCTTTCTAAGGTGCTTTTGGATGGCCTTCTATTTAATGATTCTTCAAGATGAGTTTGTAGTAAGGTGTTGTGCCTTCTTCTATACTTGTTGCATTCTGCCTTCATGCTCTTAAAGAAGCTCTTCTAGACATGGCCAATTGCCTTTCTAGTTATGTTTCAATCTTCCTAGATATTGTGTGAGCATCTACCATAGTAAACAAATTTGGAAAGGACATGTGGTCTTGAATGGAAAATTTCAATCTTTTAACATATCTAGCAACCTCCTAGGAATTAGTTTCATGTAAGCTGTTGCGTGCTTGTAGCCTTAGAAACTCTTCTGTATAATCATCCACAGACTTGTCACATTGATGACAATTTTGGTATTTTTGAAATAAGATCTACTTCTAGTCTACAAATAAATTGACCCTTTAGCAATTGATGCATCTTCCTCTAACTTCAAATTAGACCTTTCCTTTATCGATATTTAGTTGCATAAACATTATCCCACCAAGCTATAACACCTCCTTTAAGTTTATAAGCTACAATGTTGACTTGTCTCTTTTTTGGTACTTTCATGGCTTTAAAGAATCTTTCCACTTCCTATAACCAGTCTAGAAATTCTTTAATATGAAGGTGTCTGTTGAAAGTAAGAAGCTCAACTCTAAGCTTATAGTTGTCAAAGCCCAAATTTGATATGTTTCCTCATGGCTAAATACTGAAAAATTGATCTCTTCATCAAAATCAATTATCAATTATTTGCTAAGGTTTCTAGTTTATGTAGACCTCCATCCCATGTTATGTTGTGCAGCTAGTTGAAGAACAACTTCTAATTCTTTATACTATGGCCATTAGTTAACGAAAATTTTGGATCTAATTGCCTACTAGTTGAATGATAGGTTTTAGTCCTTGTTATCATAGCTCATACTTATGCATATATTAGTTTCGAAAGTTTAGATTTCAATCACTCTAGTTCTGAAAATTGGATGCAATTTCTAGCCTCCCAATTGCTGAAAGTAGGTTTTGCAAGACTTGTTAAGTGCTTCTGGAAACAACTTGGGTGTCTCGGGACAATTGAAGGAATTGATCTTATGTAATATGCTCATTGAGTTAGCCCTCATGTACAAGATTATCATTATTATTAGTTGCCATTGAATAAGTCTGGTCCTCACTCCTGATGCCAATTGACATAGTAGAAGGTTGTAAAAAAAAAGGGTTTCTTTGATGCTATCAAAGAGAAGAAACATTTGAAAGAAATAATATTATTATAAAACTTGTTTTGTCAATAGGTTGAATCACATATCTATAAGGTATAAACCTTTTTCTATTAAGAATAATGGAAGACATCTAATAAACTAAAGAAATAAGACTCTTAAATAAACTGGAGGAGAATTTCTTGGAGCTTTTCCATATAATCCTCCTTGGAAGCAATTGTTGCCAATTTAGCGGTAATGCTGGATTTATCTTGTAGAAATTGGCTGGATCCTTCTTTTATGTTCTTATGGAAATGAGGTATTTTTCAAACCACTTTTGAATTTGATATTTGTGTGCTTTGTGAGCTTGGTTGTAAGATGCCTACCATTTAACAGAACCAATCCTATAAAGAACTGGTAGTTTCAAGAATTGGTTTTCCTTGATGTATTGGTATTTCTAGAAGTATACCCAAGGCAAACCAATTTTTGAGTAGAATTAGAGTAAAATAGGAAAATTCCCATGATTTAAGTCATCAAAGCAAGATTAGAACGTATCCCAACCTTTTTTGATATTTCCTGAAAAAAATTTTGGTATGCGACTAAAAATATCCCACCAAGTGAAAAACCCATTTGGAAATTTGTACTTAGTATTCTGATTGAAAAAAAATAACCAAGCATGCAAATAATTTTCATTTTGAAAGTATAGAGTATTATACCAGCCTTGTATATAGTCCCAATATGCATACCCTATTGGATCATAAGTTTTAGAAAGCCTTTCGTTAATAGAAGGATTTTGATTCTAATCAGCTATTGATAAAATTTTATCAATTCTAAAAGTAGAATGAGACATAAGATTGGGCTTGTCTTTCCTGACCTTGTGATTAATAATCACTGATTTGATGTCAGTTAAGATAAACTCATAAAACTCTCATGTTTTTGAAAGATTTGTTGGCAAATAATGCCAATCTTTTGGAAGAAGTTTGGTTATGGCAATTTTGAGATTTTCATGCCATATTTTTGGTTCCATTTGAAGGCTTTTCTTTTTCCTGGTTTTGGGAAAGTATTTGGCCCGTGTTTTGATAGGCTCGGGATCAATTTCAATCAAAGATTTGGAGGATGATCAAACTGTGGCCATCTATTTGGATTTTTAGGCTATTATTTGATTTAATTTGGATTTAGTGATAATGAAGGGGTTATCCTTGCCACTTTCTTCCTTTACAATATTTGCCCAAGTTTTCTTGGTAGGTGTTATAGGCAAAAATAAACCTCAAGAAATCGCAGAAGACCTGAGGCCAGATTGCCCTTCTTCTCACCAGAGGTGCCCAGCAAGCTTCATTTCACCTTCTGTCAAGAGGTGACATAGCAAAGTCATCCCGAGATAATCTATCAAGGCAAATCCCTTCTCACTCGCTATGAGATAATGAGATAGCGAAATAACCCCAAGGCTAACCCGTCAAGTAGTTGACCATCCTGCTCAAGCCCACTACCTCGCTACAATGGCTTTCATGATGCCCCTGAGCCAGGAGTCCCCGCTCGGAACGCCGTGCACCTCGCATGGCAAAATAGTGCCAAGCGACGAATGTCGATAGATGCAAGTCTACAGCCAACCAAAGGGACCTACCCCGCAGCCTACATTTTGCAGCAACCAAATTGTAGTCTTTTGCTATCTTTCTCATTTATATCTTGATATAACACAATTGTAGCTTGTAATTAATGCATGTAACTTCTCCTTCCTCTATAAATAGGATTGCATTGTTAGAAGAAGGGAGGTGGTTGAACTCTGTAAGTAGAAAGTCTGCTAAAATCATTTTCAATAAATTAATAAAATCTCCGACCGTGGACGTACAGTCCAATGCCGCCTTGGATTTAGCCAAACCATGTTAAAAACACTGCGCCTCCCTTTCTTTCTTCCTCTCAGACCAACTCCTCTTGCACTTTAGAAGCAGTATTGGTTCCCCAACTCCTCCTGTTGGTCAGATTCTGGGATCCTCTATACGAATCAAAATCTAACGTCAACATTTTGGCACCGTCTGTGGGGATCATCTGCTCTCTAAAGTCTCCATTGCAACTTAATAATGGCATGAGGAAGAACTACTCAGAACTCAACTACTCTAGTCCTCCGATCGACAGACACTCCCACTATAGGGGCTCACCAATAGTCTACCACTGCTTCTGAAACTCAAGAGGCACAAACGTCTAACCAATCTCATCTGGCACTCGAAAGCACGGTAAAGGAACTATTGAAAACTGTCAAACCACTGGCGCAGGCCCGACTTCAGAGCACACAAAGATAAGAAGAACTCATAGCACAGCTCCAGTAGCCTCGCAAAAAGGCTAAAAAAGAAATTCATGAAGATCATGATAGTCAGCAACTGGGGGACTCTCAATGAGCAGGAAGCTCCACCCCTCAGTTTGAGATGTAGAATCGGCCAATAGAGAAAATCCTTTGCAGGCTTGAATGGTTAGAAAAGCATCCACGACCTTAAAGCCACCAGCCTCACCATGAGGAAAGCTCCTCATTTTCTTTGGAGATCGAGACACGACCTCTCCCACAGAAGCTCAAAGTGCCCATGATCCTGCTATAGATGGGAACAGTGACCTGAGCGACCGCCTGTATGCATTCAATACTCAAATGGACCTCCAGACCACCGACCCCCTGGTGAAGTGCCATGTCTTTCCTGCCATATTAGGGGGAATGCCTCGAGCGTGGTTTCGACACCTCTCGACTCATAGCATCGATAGCTGGGAAGAATGTCAGAGGAAATTCATCGACTAATATCGAGCATTAAGAAGACATCTTGCACCCCCTTGCCATCTCATGATAATTTTCTAGCATAAGGGCGAGTTGCTCAAGGACTACGTAACTTGATTCAGGCACGAAGCTAACTCAGTGGAAAATCCTTCTGAGGAAAGCACCTTGATAGTGATCTCAACGGGACTTCACAAAGATGGAAAACTATACAAAAGTCTCTACATGTCCCCAGCTCGAGACCTCACTGAATTTTATGAGCAAGCTGCTAAATAAATAAGATGGGAAGAAACCTTTAGAATGAAGAAACCCAAGCATAGAGCAGGCCCTAATGGTCCCATCATAAGCAAAAGGAGGGGTAGCGAGAGTTACAATGACCCCACTTATCGCCTCGCTAAGAAGGCGAAGCCTCAGCGACCCGAAAGCCACTTCAAAACCTATAGCATCCTATCAGACACACAGGATAAACAATGAGGACTTCGAAAGGCCTAAATCGATGAGAGCCACTGCCAAGCCCAGAGATCCAAATAGGTTCTGCACTTGCCACAATAAGGCTGGACACACCACCTCAGAGTGTTGAGTGCTAAAAGATGCCATTGAAAGCCTCATTAGAAGGGGTCGACTACAGGATTACGTGGTAACGCTGCCAAGGGAGCACACTCAGCAAGCTCAACGAGTTTTCATCCAAGAGCCTGGGCCCTCCATTAGAGCCATATTCTGATCCTGTAACATTTGTTTATTATCAATGGTGATTAGTCGTATCAATTGTTATATGCTAAATCAATGTAAATTGTTGATTAGTCGACCATTATTTATACAAAGAGTTCTCGCTTCATCATTGCAAGGATTCATCTGGGGGTCAGAGCGTAAGGCCTACCCCATCAATACATCCAAAGCAAACTGCCTTATGTGAAAATCACTTCGTCATTGCAAGGATTCATCCGGGGGTCAGAGCGTAAAGCCTACACCATTGATACATCCATTGTAAAGATTCATCCGGGGGATAGAGTGCAAGACCTACCCCGTCGATACATTCGAAGTGAGCCATATTTTGTGAAATACGGTCTGGAGAATAAGCTCTTCGACTATGAAACAACAAGCTTGCTATGTGCAACCTCGCTATGTGACAAGCCATCGTCTTAACAAAAACCAAAACTTATCCGGGCGCAAGACAACTCCAGAGCCTACCTCATAGCCAAGGGTGAGCTGGCCCATGAGCTTACCCCAACAGTATTTTCAAACTAAATGATGGACGACCAGCTTGCCACATAACAGGAACACCATAATGAACTTGTCGCAGCTCTTATGCGATACATTCACAGTCAGCATACAGCTAGAGAATCATGGTTTGCACACCAGATTTCTCATCAGTCACAGCTCGCATACGACCCCACTCTCACTCAGAACAAATTAAGCAACCATAAACAAGTGCAAAAAAATAAAGTGCAGCTGATTGGCTAAATAAACATTTATTGATCATCATAAATTTACATACAGTCATGCGCAAAGCATCCGATACAACATTCAAATAAAAAGAAAGCTCATACAACAAAAAGACCTCATCTAAGCAAGGCGAAATTACATCAAAAGAAGAAGTGAAGAAATAAAGGCAGGAAGCTCAACGACCCGGCACAACCATTCCTGTAAGAAGAGCAGAAGGCCGATCACTAAGCTCGTGCCTGTAGGAAGGACAGCAACTGCCAAGCTGCTTCTACTTATATTCCTCCTGTGCATCCCCCTGAGGCAGACCTAGAGCAAATCAAAAAGTCATAAAAGCTGGCTGGCCAGGCAATAGCACCATAAGTGACACTCAGAGGAGGTGGCCTGAGATCAGCACAAGATCCCCCAGGGGCCCACTAGGTGCATCCTGTGACGGAGCCATATGCAACGGGCTATCCATGCCTCCTGACATTCCGTAACAGGCCATTCATGTCTCAACAAGCTTTGTCGAAAGCCAAGGCACTAAAACACAAGGGGCTTATTAGTCTCCTCCATTGAACTTTTCTGAGACAAAAGAGAAGAGTGCCCTAAGCTATAAAAAGGCCCGCTCGGCCCCTTTGAAGAATTCAAAAAATATCTAATTTGATCTTCATCCAACGGCCTGAAGCAAGTGACAATCCACGCTAACGGCCAAAAATGACAAATAGAAGAAAGCATGGCCTAACGCAAGATGAAATGACATCTAATATGACACTTTGATCAAGGGAGGACACTAATTAAAGATACGAATCAAGCCTCAGAAAACTCATAACTCTCGGTCCATAAAGCAAATTGAGAGTTGGGGGGCTTATGTTATAGGCAAAAATCAACCTCGAGAAATTGTGGTAGACCTGAGGCCAGATTGCCCTTTGCCTCGCTAGAGGCACCCAGCAAGCTTTGTTTCACCCTCTATCAAGAGGCGACACAGTGAAGTTATCCTAAGATCATCTCGTAAGGCAAATCCCATCTCACTTGCTACGAGATAGCGAGACAGCGAGATAATTCCAAGGCCAACCTATCAAGCAGTTAACCATCCTACTCAAGCCCACTACCTCACTACAGCAACTTCCATGATGCCCCTGAGCTGGGAGTTCTCGCTTGGGACACCATGCACCTTGCATGGCAGAACAGTGCCAAGTGACGGATGTCGATAGACATAAGTCTACACCTGACTAGAGGGATCCACCCAGCAACCTACATTTTGCAGCAACCGAATTGTAGTCTTTTGTTGTCTTTCTCATTTATATCTTGATATAATACAATTGTACTTTGTAATTAATGCATCTAATTCCTCCTTCCTCTATAAATAGGATTACATTATTAGAAGAGAGGAGGTGGTTGAACTCTATAAGCAGAAACTCTGCTAAAATCATTTTCAATACATTAATAAAATCTCTGACCATGGACATAGGGTCTGATGCCACCCGAATTTAGTCGAATCACGTTAAAAACACCGTGCCCTCCTTTCCTTCTTTCTCTCAGACCAACTCCTCCTACACTTCGGAAGCAGTATTGGTTCCAAAACTCCTCCTATTGGTCAGATTTTGAGACCCTCCATACGAATTGAAATTCGAGGTTAATAGTAGGTAAAGCTAAGGGTTTTTAAATTTGTTCTACAATTTCTTGTAGGGTTTCTATTGGAAAATCCATTTCAGTGGGGAAATTTGAAGTGAGGTGATTTGGGTGGAAGCAATAACTTACTTTCCTTTGCCTTTGGATTTAGATCCCAGTGGGGCATTTGTTTTTAAAGTAGAATCCAAAGGTGGACTCTAGATTTTCTTAGAGTATGAAGGTAGACTCTTATTTTTATCTCTTTCTTTTCTCGGCATTTCCTTACAAAAATTCATAGGTGAGAAAATCAGGCAAAGAATTTGATGATCCTTTAATGTATTCATCAAAATTAGACAACATCGCCTACCATCTAGCAAAAATTTGTTTAGATGCTAAATTCTTGACATCTTTTTGTAAAATATCTTTGGCAGATCTACAATCTATCCTAATTTTGAAATGATAATTCAATAAATCAGACTGAAATTTTTTAGCACATAAGACTATTGCTAAAATTTCCTTTTTAATAGTTGAATAATTTTGTTGAGTAGGATTCCAATGTTTAGAAGTATAGGCTACTACAGATTCCCTACCATCTTGAATTTGCTTTAGGATACCACCATATCCCAAATCAGATGCATCAACCTCTACAATTTTAAGGGCTGATGGATCACTAAGATGTAAACAAGGCAAACTTTTTACTTGAAGTTTGACTTGTTTAATTGTATTTGTATTTAAATCCATCCATAGAGGCGGAGATTTTCTCAATCTATCATGCAATAGTTGAATAATATTTGATAAAATTGAAAAGAAGTCTAAGACATAATTTAAACATCATAAAAATCTTTGAAGTTAGATTTTATCAATAATTTGATCAGGAAATTTGTTAGTAAACTGAATTATTCTTTCAATTGGAATAATAGTTTCTTGAAAAATATGATGACTAAAAAATCTAATTTTTGTTTGAAAAAGAGAGATCTTTTTCGTTGAAATTGCTAAACCATTTTTCTAGGTGGTTTCTAGGAAAATGTTTAGATGTTTGAAATGTTAATCTATGTTTTGGGAGAAAACCAAAACATCATCAATATAAACAATGATAAAATTTGTATAAGGATTATAATTAACATTCATGATCCTTTGAAATTCTGAGGGAGCATTTTGTTAATCCAAACGACATTACATTCCATTTGTATTGACCAAATGGGACTGTGAATGCTATTTTGTATCTGTCCTTTAGCTTGATTTGAATTTGCCAAAATCCAGATTTCATATCAAATTTGGAAAAGATCTTTGCAGAATGCAATCTATTTAGCAAATCTTTTTTATTTGGAATTGGATATCTAATCCATTGAAGGGCTTCATTTACAAGTTTGTAATTGATTATTAACCTCAGAGTTCCTCATTTAATTTCTGCATTTCTTTTAAAACAAAAAGTAGAGCATGACCAAGGACTTTTGGACTTCCTAATAATCCCTTTGGTTAAGAGATCATTTATTTCTTTTTTGCAATAGTCTAGAAGTTC
>JANHAO010025583.1:0-11309 GCA_026873985.1 Saraca asoca
TTTGTGTAAATTAACCGATATAATGATGATTATTGTGAAATATCACATAAATTAAATTTAAAACATAATATGATACATATAACACATCAAGTTTGACTAATTAAATAACATTGGCTATTCTTTTGAATGACGTAATTCAACCTTAACAGTTATTTTGAACCAGTCAAATTTAGAGTATAATAAGTGATATCAAAATGTTAGTTTTCTTTACATCACATGATCTTGATTTCTAGCAATTATCTTGAGGTGTGGTAAATGATATCAGAATACTCATCAACTGTATACTTCAATCAATACAAATTTTGAGCGTCATTAAACTTGATGAACCTAACAAAGATGTTAATTAAATTTGCAACTTAAGTATAACATATAATACAGGAATGGGTGTAGACTAGGGCTTCAATTGGTCACTATTGCAATCAAGCAGTTTCAATACCTTGAGCTATGAGACTTGATAAGCCTAACAAGGATATTATTCAATTAAATTACACGGATATTTAAATATGATATACAAGACATCAATGGATGTGGACCAAGACTTCAATTGGTTACTATCCCAATCAAGCGGTTCCTATTTTTTAGAAACTGAAGTCTAAAACTCATGAAGAAAACGTAAGTTGATTAAAACTTAAAAAGAAAAAGTCAGTTGATTATTTTAGTAACCACAGGCCATTAACTGATGTTAGTTGTATGTTCAAGAAAAGTTAGAAAGTAACAACCCCAAAAAAATAAAAAAAGGAATAATCACCTATCACTACTACTATAATAAAAGCGACTCGTCCTACATGAAAACATCTATTTTCATAGAATAGTAATTACTATAATAGTCGTACTTAATTTGTATAAACATTATGCTACATATATAACTTAATTAATCAAATGTTATGAATTGTTGTTATCGTAGTTAATTAAATCGTTTGGACAGTAGTCAAATGTTATAATGGCTAATTACTTTTTAAGTTATAAACCGTTGTCTTCAAATTCGTGCGCATGCATTAGAGCCACCTCGCAAATGGTCCCATTCGTGCGAACGCAGCAGAAAGCATGAACTTATCATTCAAATTTCACATCTTAACAGTATTCAAACACAAAACCAGGCATCTTATGATATACAAAAATAGCAGGCTGCTTAAGATAATTCATCTGACTTGAAAATTTCACCAATTTCTAAAGCTTCTTAGCAGTAAAACATAACCCTCTTGACATTCTCCTTAAGAGCAGGAAGGGGTCTCACTGCAGCACCTGCCCCAGGTGCACGAACACCCCGCCCTCCTCCTCCACCTCCTCGTCCGGCCACAGCAGCACCACTTGCAATAGATCCACTATCTGATGTTTCAGGTTCCATATAAAACCGGGCTCGGAAAGCAGCCAGATGTGCATAGTATGCTGGGGGCACTGCAAAGTATACAAGGAAATAAAAGCATTAAATATTTGGGATGCGGCAATGCAACAAGACAACCGATCTTTTTTCTCTTTTTTTGCATGTAGCACGTATGTTTCAAAAGTACTCACCAATTGAAACAGAACGTGTGCATCTTGCATAACTGCAAACAAATTACCCAAGAAATTCCAATCAATAATTGCAAAACTGAAAGTAGAACTCGACAAAAAAAATATGGAAGACAAATTACGACAGACTTACGTGTAGCAAAGGTTGTTAGTCAGAGATTGTAATGCATCAGCAGTAAAATTGTTCTCGTCCCATAACACATGGTAATGTGCCGGACGGCTTGTGCCCTGTGACATTAAATATGTTAACATGATGCATTATCATCAAGTACAGGAAAACAATGGCTAAACAAGGGGCAAAACACTTCACCTGTATCCCAGCATGGCTACAGAGGTAAAAGTCAAACTCTGTAGGGTGGCATATTTTGGAGTCTACTACTGTACCTGCAAGATTTTTCAGGTAGCGGTTCTGCATCAGATAGAGTAAATCAGGCAACAAACAAAAGCACACCTTATCAATCAGAAGAATTACCAGGCAATATATTCCCACTCCGATCAACAGAACTCTTGTCATGATGGTTGCTAGCAAACAGCCTTGTGTGATGTCGCTTTTGAACCACAACAAAAGTAACAGGAGGTTGATAGTTGGGTTCCAGGGATGCGCAAGCCTGACAGGTAATCAGAAGACAAAACAAAGAAATCAATGAGAAATACTCTCATATCCCATGAATGTTGACAACAAGAAATAGACTTTTACCTTACGAATAGCATCAAGCTCAAACAGCAAGACTTGATAGAACTGGCCTTCACTCACACCATCTCTGCAAATAATATTAAAATCATCACAAGTCACAACTAAATAACTCATAAAAATCACATGTTAGAATTTGTAAAATTACCTGTAAAATATGATACGCTGTGGCTTCTGCCCTGTGGCCCTTCGGAAAGATATGAGAAGTTCCCTATCAAATGACATAAAACCCTGAAATAAATAAAACTTTTCGAAGAAAGAAAGAAAAAATAGAAGGACCTGACTTCTTGACACAAATGTCATAAATGCCAGTGGAAAGGAAAAAGAAAGACACAAAACACATGCACACAAGGGATAGTGTGTGTACTTGATCATTCCACCAGTTACAGTCCCTCTCACTGGATCTTGCCATTGTTTGTATAGGTCTTGAATAAGCTCTTGCCGATGTGCTTGTGCACAAACCAAACCAGCATACTTAGTAATTTCAGGCCAATCTTGAGAAGCCACAACCTAAGGTTTAAGCATAGCTGATTTTAGTCATATTTAAGTTCAAAATTGCTTAAGCATAGGCAATTTGAACTGAAATAAGATTTCAACATACAGCTGCAATTGAAGGACTTGAATCCTCTCCGGGATGCGGATGAGTTACATCAGCTCCAAAAATAATTGTGGGCCGGTCACTGACTAAAGGTATACGTCGCGAAAGTGCATCAAGAAGGACAGTATTCCTTCCACCAACCTTCACATTAATCTTTAAAGCAACATTTGCTAGATACTGCTTGCTCATTTTAAAGACATGTTTTGTCAAACAGCACTGGGAAACAAGCCCAAGATCTGTTTCACATATACGTTTCAGGTCACCTGCATATGAAATGAGAACATCATGAGGAAGCCCACAGGTCTGATCAATGTGAGTGAAAAACAAACAAGATATAACCTAATGAATCATTACCATAAAGAGAGCCATTGTTATCAGGCAAGATAACAATAAGCAGGTCAAGCTCCTTCCCATGCAGTTTAGTCATGGCATCATGATAGCGTGTTTTCAGAACCTTCTCAACCTGATCAGGGCGGCCACTAAGTGGTGGAACAACTGGCTCAGGATTGAATGCCTAAATACATAGCACCAGAAAAATAATTATTCCAAGAAAACAAGGAAAATAGGAAGAACACAAAATCAAGAAGCAGAAATTCAAATATAAGGAATTCCCCATACCATGCCAGATACATGACACATTTGGGCAAGTTCATAGCAAAACCCACGTGCTTGACCATCTTGAACATTCCTTGAAAAATTCAAGCAGATCCAGTGGTTCACTGTTCCCCCATTGACCATTTTCTGAATAAATAAATATATTAATTCAAACACAGCAAAAAAAATATAGAAGATCTCAGCCAAAAAGTGAAATAATTCAATAGAAAATTCGCACACATGCAGTGTACCAATGGAAGATATAGATATTGAAGTAGAACTAGTGTTATTTCCTATAACTACAAAACTACCTTGTTCTTCATATTCCACTGGCCAACTTCAGGCAGGCAATTCTTTTCTCTACCAGTATCATGATACTTAAGCTGGCAAAATGTTTAAAAAATAACAAAAGGTTGATTTAAGTCAACAAATCAAAATTTCAGGTGCAAAGTCAATGAAACTGATTGATATTAAGGAGTGTAGAAATAATACCCAGGGTGCAGGAAGAATGCGGGCTTCAACTTTGGCAAGCTTTTCACTGATTTTGATGCCAAACTCTCTTGCGTAAGGATCTTCGTGGTAAGCATTATGATGGACTGTCTGAATAGTGACAACATAGAAGGCAAGAGAACAGAGAAAACAATAATATCAGGCGGGGTGAGTTCAAGAAAATAAGACAATAGCAGTCCTAATCAGGCTATCCTGCAAATGGAAGCCACAAACCATTAAAGGCAAACAAGAGAACCAACCAAATACAGAATGTGCACATGGCAACCAACCAAAGGAAATACAGCCAATATACAGTCAAAAACGACAAAAAGCTGCACAAAATTACACATGCAAGACCCGCAAAGGCCATTTATAGAGGCAAAATGGCAAATAATATTACTAAACATACCACCAACCAAAAGGGCATACCTGCATAATATCACGCTCCCTATCAATGGGACGCTGACATGTCACTTTCAGCAAAGCAGTAATCTGTTTCTCATTCAACCTCTTGGAGTACCTCTGACCTTCTACTATCTTGCAAACCTATATTCAGGGAAACCTATTAGTAAGCAGATCCACATGATAGAAAGTGGTTACTAACTTCATAGAAGGATTACCTCCATAGGTAAATAGTTGGGCCTCTGCTGGTTCCCCACTTGTAAACAAGGCCACTGGGCATGTTGGATGAAAAACCCATAAGTCTCGGAGAAATACTCCACAACAGATTTCATTGTACCCCTTTCATCAACGGGAAACCTAAAATTACCAAGAAACCAAAAAGATGTCAGCAGGACAAATTCTATATTGCATGAAAAAAAAAAAAAACATCAAGATACTGCCTCACGTCAGTTCTCTTGTTGCTTGAGAAGTCAAACCATATATACGATATTTTCTGCGCATGTTTCCACGGTGAGTAACTTCAACTTTGACCCCGCGTAGAGCTTTTTTGATCTGTCATTAGAAAGATAGAAGAGAATGCCAATCTCATACTACTAAAATGCATGCTGGACAGAGTGACACCCCCAACTATATTTTCCAAATTCCCAGAATCCGATTAAATAAACAAACATTCATTGAGACTACCCATGAAGGTATATAGGATATATATATAAATGTAACCTTAATACGGTCAGCATCAGACAATGGTCTGGAGGAGACATCCCTGTTCAGCAGCTGAGTTACGAAGTCAATTACAGGCAATGGCTCAATGAATGCAGTGGAGGACATATCTGAACATCACATATTTAATGAATTAAAAGGAAGCCGGTCAGCAGGTCAACTGAAGAAAGATTAAATACAGATGACATCAAATCAAATTCTTAATACTACGAAATATTACTGTGATATTACATACCGATGTTCAGAGATAATCCCATTTGGGTTGGACGGATACTTTGATAGAAGCCCCGCCAACTTTCCAATCCTTCACCTAATGGTTGCCTTCTACCTAGGTCAGGAGAATAAAATGACCTTCCTACAGGGCAATACCTACAATAGCAAAATCCTAGTTAGAAACAACAAAAGTCACAGAACAGACAAAATGTACTCACACTAGGATACAAGAAACTAACCTACTAGTGGGCAGTTCACGCAGAACAATATCAAGAACCTGAAGCGCTTCTTGTGGGGCATCTGTTTGCCTCCCCTGCAAGAAGAGTCCCAAATGATGAAGGTCTGCCCGTGCAGCCAATTTAATCACCACTGTGAACAATCTATCTCTCCTGTATTTAAACATAAACCAAGAATTATTTCAGTATAAACAGAGAATAATTTTACGTACAGGATGAAAATTTTGATAAAAGCTTGTCCTAAACCTTGGCCCTCCTGATCCATCATCTTCATCGATGAGGGTGATTTTAAATTCCTTTGAAATAAAAGGAAGTGGACCCGCGGTGTATAGACTCTTGCGCCCATCATAGGCAGGAAGCCTCCTTGCCAAGTGTGACTCCCTATATAGTCTCACTAGCTGCTCCATTACTGCACGGTTAACACCTCTTGATTGCACTTCTGGTGTGATTGTGACCTAACCCCATAAAGTGCAACATATCAATAATCAGTAAAAGGAAAGGCACAACAAATTTATGTTAGCTAGAACTTACATCATACTGGTGCAGATCTTTGTCAGGTAACTCAGCAAAGAAGTGGTTAGCCTTGACTATACACTTAGTGCCATAGCTACCCTTTCCGGGCCGTAGCGGAAACCTCACTGATTTACTGGATGTTGGAACCGAAGCAGGAGCAGGAGCAGGAATATCAGGTCGAATTGTCATCTTCCCAAATTCCTCTCCGATTGATGACTCAGGTGGCTGGGAAGAAGAACTGGCCTCGTATACAGGCTGGGGAGTCACCCCAGCTTGAGATGGAACTGGGGTAGCTTGGTGCAGCTCGGGAACGGGTGGCCGAGATGGGCCACCATAAGAAGGTCCTATGCCATGGCTACTGCCCGTGCCCCCACCACGTCGGCCACCACCATATCCACCACGCCCTCCTTGCTGAGAAGGCCCTCCCCTCCCCCTACCTTGATGATAGTCAGGGGGACCACCATACTGCTGTTGGGGAGGTCCACGCCCACGTCCTCCACCATAACCACCACGCACTCCCTGGGGACCCCAGCCTCTACCTCCATGGGATCCTCCAGCCGCTGGCTGTGGTTGGGTTGGAGCACTCCTTTCAGTAGAGCGTTGCGAACCCCGCCCGCTTCCCCCGCCCTCCTGAGTCTCAGAGCTTTCACCTCCCCCAGGCAGTTCAGTTCTCCTCTTTCTCACCATGATGAACACTGCACGCAAAAAAAAGAAAAGAAATAGGACATCCCAATAAAAAAGCAATACTTATCTCCATACAAGGCATTTCCTGCAATAAATTACCTCTAGAATTCTAGTAATAGTTCAAGTAGACAAGATAATGTAGCAAAACAAACGTCGCATAAAGTAGCACCGTATAGACAGGCTACAGATAAACACCCACAACAAATAAATACTTTATTCAAATGATCTAGTCGTAAACCACCCATTGCAGCTTTAACCAGAAAAACCCAAAATTGCCACGGGTAAAACAAAATGAGTGATAGCGATATGTCATCAGCCCACGCTGAAGAGTATGCGCCAAAGAAATTCCAGGGTAATCAACAAAATCACTCGATTTCCAACAGCAAAATTTCGACAAACGACCAAAAATACAATCAGAAATTCAAACAGGCTCCAAAAACCAGAGTTCGAAACAGCTTTCCAAGGGAAAAAAAAAAAAAAAAAACCTCCAAATTGCATTAACAGACGCACAGAAAATAAGTGAGCGCATGTTGCAGAAAATTTATAGTTAAAACTGAAACCACACAGAGGCACCACACTCATTACGACCAGAACGAAACATTGGCCTGTAACACAAAACACCAGGCCCAGAAACCATAATTACTAAAAAAATATAACCTATGAAAAAGATCTGACGATCTGAAACCCAAGTAACACCTACATCCCATGAAATGACCAAAATCATCAAGCCTAAAGCAGAAAATGTACAAACATAAAATCTCAAGTCCCAAAAATCCAGAAGAGATCGTACCCAGTACCACTTAAAACAAACCCACATTACACTCCACATATAACAGATCTACAACAATAAAACCAAAACACTGCAAAAATTAAGCCACACCCACCAACAGAAACATCAAAAAACACAACCCGTGGCCGTATAAAAACACAATCGGATTGAGAATGAAGCAGAAAACAATCATCAGAAGCAAGCAAACCAAAGGCGGAACCTCAAAACCACCACAGTAATGATTGTTACCTGAAAACCGCTTCTACTAGCGCTCTGAAACCCACTTCTTCCCGTTGAGAGAAAAGCAAGCAAGTACAAAAAACCAGAGCGAAGTAAAGAATGCCCAATTCGTACAAACGCACCAAGTCCCACTTACTCTCACTCTTAGCAGCTAAGCAAAGAAGAGAGAAAAGTAGAAAATAAAGCTTATATCGAGAATCGGGAAATCAAAAAATACCACGAGAATGCCATCAATTCTTGCCTCTTATAGAGGAGGGTGGGTCTTTCAAAATGACCACTCCATCCCTTCGCTCTCTCTCTCCCCCAAGTGGCGGGCCCCACGGCAAGACAGCAGCTTTCGTTCCACGTGGATGATTATGTGGCCATGCGAAGTTTTCTAAATGGCTTACAATCCCACGTGGAGATGATGTGGGGGTGATGACGAGGACGGTTAGTGGGGGCCAGTGATGGTATCGGGTGCAACGAGGACAAGTCCCGGTCGTGCCACTTGAAGGGGGGGAGATTGTAATTTTGCACACTCGCAAGCAGCAGGAGAATTATGCAAGTGCTGTTATGAGTTACACGTGTCCGGCTTGAAGGGACAACTGCAAGTTGACTTCGGTTAATTATGCAAGAATTAACGAGATAAATAAATTAATAAATTATCTCAAAACAATTTTTAATCGTGGTATTGGCTTACAACCAATTAGTGATATAAATTTGGCTTTAATATTTAATTCTAGCTATTTATTATGGTTTCTTGTTTCCAGAGGTTTCGATATTTTAATTTGTCCGAATGTTTGTCTCCGTTGTATCCATCAATTTGTGAGATTGCCCCAGTGGTTTAGGTGCACGTAGGAAATAAAATATTTAGTTACTATTCATAGGTATATTATAAATTCAATTCTTACAAGGCCAAAATAATTCTTAAAAAAATTAAAAATTACAATTTGAGATTATGATATGAATTTTTTTATGAATCCCCACGATCATATCTTAGGTCTTATGCTAATAAATTCAGTTTATCCTTAGTATAATTGAGTATTTATTTTTTCAAATGAAATAATAAATTAAAAAATTTTAATTATGTTCCACAAATAGTTTTAAGAGTAAACACAAAATTAGCCCGTGATTTATAAGGATATTGATTATTATATTTCTTAAATTTTAAAATTAATATTAATAATTCTTTATGTTTATTTTTTTTATAATTATTCATCCCTTTCTTTATTTATAATGTTGAATTAGATGGAAAATAATAAAATGATTTGTTAAATTTCATCTTAATAAGTTAAATACACATTAACTTCCAACCATCCATATCATTATTTTTTATTAATTTTAATATTATACATGAAGGGTGGATAAATAATTATAAAAAATAAATAATTACTAATATTAATTATAAAATTTGAAAAATATAATAATTAACACTCCAATGAATAATGGGATAGAAGTGGAAGTAATTATTTGTTTACTCTAGTTTTATTTATGACTTGCATCTGAATATTGAGTTCTATCGCTCTTCTCTATCGCGAGAGATAAGAAATAATCACGGACAAGAAAAATGCTTTTATTTGTAATGCAAATGAATATAACATCCCCATGGAGCTTTAGAGAGATATAAAAATAGTAGTTAAGAAATTATAATATTATAGTCACACACATTATCTTGTAATTTTAATGATATAATGCATATTGTCTTATTCGTGATTTTTTTCCTAGAATTTGAGGGTTTTTCATTTTAAATTGTGTGTGTATTATTGAGCTATACTAATTATTTTAATTGCTTGATGTTAATTTATTTGGAATGGGGATATTTTTTTTCAACAAGTGGTATCAAAGTAAAGTTTAGTCCTGAGCAAAGGTGGCAATATGAGATAGCACAGGCTTGATTCACTGTCTTATAAGGATAATATATAATGAATGGTGATGTTGTGGAGCTTGTTATTTGATAGTGCGTGAAAGTTACCTCTCACTTGGAATTATAAAAAAAAAAAACAAGAATTTGATTCATTTGGAATTAATTTCATGTGTAAAATTGTTCATGAGTCAAAATTCAAATGCATTGAATTGTAGCTTTTGTGATTCTAAATGAATGGTTAATGATGATGAATGATGTAATTGTGGCAGTTGATTTGATTTCATGTGAAAGTTGTGATTATTGATTAATACTATAAAGATAGATATTTCAACTCAGATAAGAGTAAGAAAGTTACAATTGATGATAGAGATGAAGTTTTGGAGAAAATAATAGTATTAAGTAAGATGGAAAGCACCTATATGTCATATGTATAATTGGAAAAGAAGATTTATGAAAAATCACTGTTAGTTATAAAAAGTATCTGCTATGTCGTGTTTCGAATATATGGTTTGTGAAAGTGTTCACAAGATCTTGTGTTTCTATAGATGATGGAGATGCTATAGATGTGGAGGTCATGTGTTTTGAATGTCTAATTCATGGGATTGTTCATAAAGTTTGGTGCTCCTACAGATGATGGAGATGTCTTGCAAATGATGAGATCATGGGTAGACTCTAATGAAACTTGTGATGCTTGATTGAGGTGAAACTATATAATAGGGAGATGATTGCTGCAATTTTTTAAAGAAATTGCAATGATGAAGGACTTTCATAGTTCTTGTCCCATGAATGGTCTTATTCGACAATAGATGCAGTATGAAAATTGATAAAGATGGTAGAGTTTATGTCAAGGTGAAAATTGTTAAGTTTGACTCGATTGTAATTATTATCAATTAGCGTTAGTTTTCTATTGTAAGTTATCTTTTTATTCAAGTTAGGTTTTTGTGTTAAAATGAAATTATTATTATTTGTAAAGTAAATATTTTAGGTTATAAATATTTATGTTAGACAAATGTTTGAGGTATGAGAGAGATAATGTTGTGAGTTCGTACGGGGATTATTTAGAATTCTCAAAGATGTTTGAAAGAGATGTATAAATAATGGTTAGAAAGTTGTGGGGTTATGGTTGAGAATGTTCGTGTATATTATCTTGTAATCTTATTAATACAGTAGATCTCTTCTCATATGGGATTTTTTTTTTCCTTAGAGTTTAAGGGCTTTTTCACGTTAAATTATCTATGTGTTATTAAGTTATACTATTTTTTTTTTAATTACTTGATGTCATTTGTTTGAAATGGGGATATTTTCCCAACATATTCCTTTTATTTTTAAAAATTATATACGGATCTTTATTTTTATATATATTCATATCCTTTTTCTTCTATTTTAAATATATTCTCATTTTTTTACTAAAAAAAATAATGGAAATGATATTTTAAAAATAAAAATACGTGAATGTAATTATATTAAATTTAAAAAAAAATAAATGTAATTTATCCTTAAAAGAAGAGTTTGAGTATTTGATTAAATATCATATTTACTGATTTACATGTCAATTTTTGAAGGGAAGTCTTTAATATGAAATTTTAATAATTTATTTTTAAGTTGATTTTCATTTTTAGTTTCATGAAATATGAAATTTCTAATAACTATAATAAAAGAGGCTTGAAGGCTTTCAAAGATTTCGTCAACCTGATTCCCTGACTTCTTTGTCCTTTCCGATTGGCTGGGTAAGCTCAGACGAGGAAGAGTTCACCGATTGAATTGACACATCAACAAGCATTTTCCCACTTGAAAAACATGGCCACGCA
>JANHAO010025584.1:0-11315 GCA_026873985.1 Saraca asoca
AAAAAAATATATTTAATATTATTTACAACTTTGTCATTAATGAAAATAGGTATTTTTCTTATTTTTTAAAAAAATCTGAAAACAGCTATATACAAAAACAAGGAAAAACACCATTTTACTGTTTTCTGAAAATTATTTTTTAGTTTCTGTTTTTGAAAAACAATTTTTCAAAACAGGCTGACAAACAGATTTTTTTGTTTTCAGAAAATAGAAAAATAAGAAAACTATTTTTAAAAATAAAAAAATATTCTGCCAAACAGGCTATTGCTTCTTTTTAAGTTCTTACAAAATCATAAGCCGTAGTTTATGATTTTGGCGTCGAACTCCACTATAAATTAACAAGAATTGCATTTAAAAATAAAAATATGCATAAATAACATATTAGCAGGAATTTGCTAAACCCTTCTTGGGGGTACAATTAATGTAATAAAGTAGAGAGTGGTTCTTGATCATCATCGGCCAAAGAAAGGACAGAATTGTCGTTTTTGTCAATGCCTGTACTTCAGTGGTAATGATACACAAGAACAAGTAAGTCTGATTCACAGGTGGAGAAAGGTCAGCAATTGTAATATCAAATCATGGTAGGTGAACAAGTTGCTCGACAGAATTGAACCGGTAGTTGGTGATTAGTGTTGCCGGTGTCCTCAACAATTTATTAATTTCAATTGATACTGAAAATAAATTTTTATAAAAAAATTTAATTTTTAAAAAGTAAATTTTTTATAACTTTTTTATAAGAATCAAAATTATTTGATTAATAATAAAAATTTAATATTTTTTGAAAAATAAATTTCTATTTAATTTAATTATAATTTTTTTATGAAATATTATCAAAATAATTAAATTATACTTTTATCATTAAAAGACTTATTATATTATAAAATAAAAGGACATTCTTATCATTATCAAATCCTAGTGTACAAGTTTGAGAGCTTTAAATTTTAGGAGTTGAAAATTTTCAGTATCAATTTTTCTTTTATAATTTAAATAGAAAATATGTTAAAATAAATAGATAGTTTGCACTAGAAATACTTAAAAGATTATTTGCTAATTTCTAAGAACTAGCTAAATGGGTATATTGGAGAAGGTTTTTAAATTTCATGTGTTGATAGTTACTTAATATCCAAAAAAGTAGATTTTTATCTAATCAGAATATGAGTAAAAAAATAGGATTTTAAATAATCATATTTGAAATTAATTTTTTATCTAGTTTTTTTTTTTAAATCACTTTTTTCAATAACTTTTAAAATATTTTATCTAATTAAATTTTAAAACATTTTAGTGTGCTTTTTGAATTTTGATAAACAACATTTTATTTATTATTCACATAGTATATTTTAATTAATATTTTATACCTTACTTTCTTATATTTTTATACAATTCAAAGTTATAAGAGATTTATTAAATAAAATTTATAAAATATTTAGTTTATAATTAATTTTAAATAAAACTAAATTTAATCTTTAACTAGTAAAATTATTTGATTTAATAAAACTACTTTTACATGGAACTATTTATAACTAGTTCTTGAATTTTAACAAATACCCCTTTAACCTTTCACAAAGTGAAACCCTTCATAAAGTTTTATTTTTTTTTTCTTTGTATTGATCTACTATAAGCAATAAAAAATGAATAATAATTTACTACTATATTTATTTAATTATTGATTTCACCTAAATATGAGTTGAAATTTCCAAGTATTCAAGCCAAGACCAATGCTAATGCTCAAAGACAAAAAATGGTTTGCTAGAAGTACTTGCGTGTCTTGTTTGCATCATGCAATACGTGGCCAACCCTAACAAACAACATGAATCAAGAATCGCCTTTTTCACACTGCAAATATGGATATTGATCTCACAAGTTTTTTCAAAAGCCTACTTCAACCAAATGTCGGATTTTTTTCACGTTAAAATTTTCAATTTGATTTTGGTCAGACTTGAGACCATGAAGAATTATTTTAAAAATTAAATTGGCTTATATAATTTAACCACTAATCATTATATTTTTTTATTCAAATTAATCTAAAAAAATCATTTTGACAATTGAACTGATTTAAACTAATTTAAATCAATACGAATTGATAAAAATCATAATTGTAGAAACGGTGAAAAAAGCAAAAGATGAATATATAAGAGTAGTTATCTATTTAAATTTATCTTTAATCATATTTTAGAATTAAGTGATAATATTTATACATTTTTCATGAGGAGAAATAATTATTGATTGTTGTTTAAGATCGGAAAAATCATTATCATTTGGAGATTGAAAAATTAGTTTGTACATAAATACTGTGATTAGATATAAAAGGATTAAAATTAATATAAAATCTTTAATGTTGTAATATAGATATTTAGATAATATCTTCATTGAAAGATAAAATGATTAATAAAAGAATAAATTCTTCATGACATGAACTTATTTGTCTTAATATGGATATTAATTGTATTAATGAAAATATTCTCTCTTAAAATTAAAAAAAGAAAAATGATCAGAAAGTTGGATATATTAAAATTGATTCATAATAATGTAAGTCACTATTGATGAAATATAATACCCCCACATTCATTGATAATTGTTCAAATTTTGATGAGGCGAAAATTTGAGCAAGACCAACGTCAATGCTCAAAGACAAAAAATGGTTTGCTAGAAGTATTTGCAGGTCTTGTTAGCATCATGCGACATGAGGCCAACCTTAACAAACAGCATGAATTATGAATCGCATTTTCACACTACAAATATGGATATTGATGTCATAAGTTCTTTTCAAAAGCCCACTTCAATCAAATGTTGGATTTTTTTGACCTTAATATTTTCAATTTGATTTTGATCAGGCTTGAGATGATGAAGCATTGTTTTAAAATTTGAATTAGACTAGACAGTTCATTCACTAATCATTATATTTTTCAATTCGAATAGATTTAAAAAATTATTTTAATAATTGAACTGATTTGAGTTTATTTGAATTAATACAAATTGAAAAAAAACAAAAAAATTGGTTAATTTTTTTCTTTTATTTTTAAATTTCTTTTTTTTGGATTGATTTAATATACTTATATATAACAAAAAAAAATAATTAAAAAAATTTAACACTTAATTGATTAAAAATTTATTAATTTTTTTAATTTTTTATTTTTATATAAAATATAAATTTATATTTATAATATAGATTATCTATTATTTAATTTTTTAATAAATTTATATAAATATATATTTATAATATCATTTAATTCGATTATTAGTTTAATTAATTTAATCAATAAAATTATGATCTAATAATTTTTTTAATTCTTGATCTAATTTTTAAAATATTATAATAAAAATCAGAGATTTTGAATTGTTATTATTTTCTTTACGGGCAAGATAGGCTTATTCTCCACATCTAGGTCAATTCGCTTTGTCTTCGGTAGGTATTTGATATGACCTAATTTTAAAATAAATAAATAAGTAAATAAATATTATTATGAATTTTCTCTCCGGTCATTAAGGGTCATGTCATGTCTCCATTAGCTATATTCACTTTCTCGCAAGAAATATGCCGAGTCACATACAATTTGCGAGAGGGTGTGATTAATGGTTATATAACAATTATTTTTTGTCATTTAATTTATTGATGATGTTAAATATACAACTTTACTTGCACGTTTGACTCATAGTTAAAGAAGATATGACTCCACTCATATATTACCATCATACCCTTTGCATTTCTGTTTACGAGGAGTTAGCTGTAGAACTTAGAGTGATTTATTTAATATTTTTGTTTAACACGTCTGTCTATTTTATAATCGATGACATCAAATTTTTATATTTTATTGTCTTTATTATACTCATTTTGTGATCCAATAAATATAATTAAGTGTGTTACAATATTCTATATTAAATAATCATAATTTAATTATATATCATGATTAAATTATTAAAATGTCATAATAATATTATAAAATAAATCAATTAAAATATAATCATATTATTAGATTTAAATTTTTAATATAATTAGATTACTAATGTTATATATAAAATTCAAAGAATATAATAATTATTTTTTATAAATGGGAGACTAATTATTATATTTATCTTTATCCGTGATATTAATTATAATTTAGAATTATGCGGTATATTAAACTGCAAGCATCTGGTGTCTCAATTTTCTTTCTCTATTAGGTCATGATGACGGTTCAACTGTAATCTACATTTAAATAAAGCTTGATTAAAAATCTTACGGAGGAAGATTAATTAAAGCTACCACAATCCTACAACTACCGCACCAATCTTTAGCAAACCAACCACGGTGCCACTTTGATGGGTGGGTGATCCAGCACCGGCACGTACCAACGCACAAAATTCCGCCCAAAATAATCTTTTTGCAAATTCCACTTACTTCATATTTCGTAATATGAAAATTCTAATAATTTTTTTAATTATCTTATAATATATAAATAAATAATAATGTAAATTTAATTTATATCTAATGAATTAAATTTAAATATTATATATATTTATAAATGTTAAAATATGTCTCACATCAATTAATTATGATGTAAAAATACTCTTTATAAGTGTTAAGTAATTCTCTTCCTTACAATATACTTTTTAAAGATTAGAGTTAAGCTTACATTTCTAAGATAATATTAAAGTGTCATCCTTCCGCTGTCTACCCACGATATTTCATCCCTGCAAATTTCACACTCCAAATATTCAACCTTGGGCGTGAAGGGGATGTGTTAAAATATATTTCATGTTGATTAATTATAGTGTAAAAATATTATTTATAAGTCTTGAACAATTCTACTTCTTACAATACACTTTTTAGGATTAGTGTTAGGTTTACATTTTTTAGAATAGATAACTTCAACTCAATGACTTTAATGTTACCTATTATTTCTAGCCAAACCGAGGACTAGAGGAACATAATCAATCTATTATTTGATGAGTTTGATTTTTTTTCCTTTTTAATAATGATCTTTCTGCATTCTTAAATCTTAATCACATTTTCATGTATTATTTTCATTATTTTTTTATAATAACAGGACTGTTAAGTCATCTAATATATATATATATATATATGTGTAATATTTTAAGTTTAAATTAAGAAATTAAAAAATTAAAAATTTTGAAATAATATCAAATATCAATATATCACTAAATGACGAATATTAGAGTGATAAATAAAATTTATTTTCATGACAAAATAATTGTTAATGATTCAAATATTGTTCTCTATAATTATCTGGTTTAAAAATTTTGCGTGGATGTTGATATTATCCAATATTAATTAATATTTCTTTTTGCCCTCTTCGAGGAAGGAGAGAAGGAGACTCAATGAAAATATCCGTTTGGTTGACAATTTCAATTCCTTCGTCTTTATTCGCATGCCATTGTATATTTTCCAACTTTTCATTGCTTTGAAACTTTCCAGTCACATGTCGTTCTATTAATAATCGGATTAGTCCTTAGTAATTCTTTAATTAAATTTCTCTTGAAGTTTATCAGTCAACAAAGTCTGAAGCATCTCTTTCTTATATATAAAAAAATTAAATAAAAAATAGAAACATTCCTCAAATCCTAGTCAGTAGTGACCGATTAATAATGTTTTCATTATGTTATTATTCAAGATGACTAATTAAAGTCGTCGCGGAAATTGGATTAAGTCGATGAAGTAATTATAAAACTGATTAGGACTTGGTATGTCATAAAACAGACAATTTTTAGTGCATATATAAATCGATAATTTGCACTTCTTAGAACCTGGATTTGTTAAATTATAATCAATTATATTTAATATTGTCTTAATTTCATGTTATAAAATATCTATTCTGTATTGAATATTCTAAAACCAATATTAATTTACAAAATAAAAATACCTTTGCATATGACATATGCTGGGGATCAGTTTACAAAGATGAATTAACAAAAAATCATCATTAATTAATATAACCTCATGTTTAAATGCAATAGAAAATGACAAACCCATGACCAATATGGGTGGTGGGTTTGGCAGCATCACTGTAGAAGCAGAGTTCTAATTACAAATATAAAAGATGTGAATAATAAACGTGGGTGTAACATTATTGAATGTAATATACTGTCATATATTTCAAATATTAAAATGTTGGGTTATGCTTTTGTGTATCCTTGGACAAAAATTATATCAATATGCAGTTTTATAATTTTGTATTAAAATTTTTTAAATATTTAACAAATTTTCCATAGATAAAGAAATTATAATTTTTTTATGTATTTATTATATGTAAAATTCATATATAATTATAATTTTTTATAATAAAATGTAAGATTTTATATAAAAACTTGCGAATTTTATGAATTTTACATTAAATTTTCCTTTAAATTTACAAAATTTGTTAAAGACTACCGTCACAAAAGCATTAAAATATTAAACATTGTTAATTTTTCAATAACATTATCACGATTTTCATAGAAAAATTGATTTTTCATGAATAAGATAAAATTATTATGAAAAAAAGTATTTTCCAAACTTTTCCAGAGATCTAAGATCTCAAAAAATAAAATGCAAATTACTGGTTAAAGAGAAAAAGGAAATTGCGTGTAGTCTGCACATTTTTTCCATGAAGGTCGTGGGAAATTGTCTATTGGAAAAAAAAAAAAAAAAAAGCCCTTCGTTTTATATGCATAAAAAGCACTCGTCTTAGTCCAATATTTTTCGGTACAGATTAGTGGTCAGCGTTCAAACAAGGTGGGTGTTTTTAAATTTGGTGCCTCTTGACTTCCACTTTATATTATATTAAACAAAAACATAAAATATGAAAGTTAAAAAGAGGCTAAATTTCACTCTGTGACCCTATAATTTTAACTTTTTTTTAAATGGATTTTTGTAGTTATAAAATTTAGATTTAGGTCTCTATAATTTAAATAAATAATAGTTCAAATACTTAAAATAAAAATTAATAATAATTTTTTATTTTTAAAATAGTTATTATTAAAATTATAGTTGAATAAATGGTACATCAAAATATTTGAAGAAAAATAAATAATTTATTTTTGATAATAATTAATAAAATAATTTAATAGATCAAAGCATTAAAAGCATAAATTTCAAATTTAAAATGTTCAAGCAAAAAAATATTTGTTTTAATAATAATTATTAAAAATATTTATTTATTTCTAAAGTTTATACTTACTAAATTATTTTAGTAATTATTATAAAAAATAAATAGTTTAATAGTTATTAATTTTAGTAATTATTATAAAATATAAATATAATTATACTAAATTAAAAAAAATGAATGTGGTTTGTTCAGAAACAGTACTTAAAAGTTTGTCAAAACAATCCAAAAGAAAATTGTGAAGAATAGCATCATTCTGCTTTCGAGTTTTCTATTCACAGTGATTGCAACTTCAGCTTCTTTTACACGCGACAGCATACTGTTACTTGTCTCCGCTAAATCCCCAAAAATGCCTAAATTGGATCTATTACAAGGTAAAGTCTTGTTTTCAATTACACCGAGATGAGTGTGAGATATGAGTGAAATTCAATTCAAATAGAGTTTGATTTCTCTTAATAAAAATATTGTGAATTAACAATTTTATTTCTTTTTTAAGGTCTTGCTTTTATATGGAGATTGTGTGTTATTTAACATATGTGGGATCGAGAATAGAAGGTATGTAATTAAAGATTTTGCTGACATAATTGTGTGTCACTTTCTTAATTTACTTTCGCTTTCATATTTGTAATTCCATGTTCTTTGTTTAATATTTCCTTATCCTTTGAAGAATAAATTACTTATGCTTGTTACTTCAATGCATAATAAAAATTTTGTTAAAAATAATCTAAATTAGATTTTAAAAATAAAAAAATAAATAGCTAATTTTAAAAATAAAAAAATAAATAGAATTGATGTGTTAGGATAAAACTTTAAACCTTTTTTTTTTTTGTAAAAATAATATTGATTTATTGGAATAAAGTTGATGAGTTTTTTCTTTATCATATTAAATTAGTTTTGCCTATAAATATAATTTGTTTCAAGTTTTGTAATATAATAAAAAAGGTGAGGAAGAAAAATAAGGTAGCAAGCTTGTGAGTTTAGATAAATAGTTCCTTTGTATATTGAGTTAAAGTTGTGATCAATAAATTTCTCTTTTGTCATATTTTTTACCCAAATTCTTTTTTTTATTCTTTTAGTTCCAATATCTAGTATCAGAGCTTGATTGTGATATGACGTCAAATTCCATTTAACTGTATCTTCCTAAATTGAATGGCAAAAATTATGACAACTGGAGTGTCCAATTGAGAGTATTCTTCAAATCTCAAGATTTGTGAAATTTGGTAGAGACTGACTATAGCAAAGTACAAGACCAAAAGAAGTTTGATGCATTAGAGAAAGATAAAAAAGATGCATTGGTGAATACTCAAAAGAAGGATAAAAAAGCATTATATGTAATTTTTTAAGTCATTGAGGAACCAATATTTGGAAAAAATATTATGTGCGAATATAGCAAAGGAGGCGTGGGATATTTTGTAAAAATCCTACAAAGGTGATGATCGTGTCAGACGAGTGCAGCTACAAACACTACAATGTGATTTTGAATCATTTCGTATGAACGACTTAGAATCAATTTCAGCCTATTTTGATCGAGTTCAATACCAATTAAGAGTTAACCGTGAAGAAATTTCAGATACTAGAGTTGTAGAAAAGATCTTGCAATCTTTGACTACAAAGTTTGATTACGTTGTTTTAGCGATCGAAGAATCACAAGATATATCAACCATGTCAAATGAGAGATAGATAGATTCATTATGTTCACATAAGCAACAAATGAATCAGAAAGCCATAAGCTCAAGTCTCGAGCAAGTTTTGTAGAATATGATGAATCACCAAAATTACGAAAGCCACCAAGGCGGTCGAGATCGTGGTGGATGAGGACGATGAGGACGAGGACGAGGACATGGAAGAGGTGGATATTCTAATTCTACCGACAGAGAAAAATCAAGTGATATCAATTTTCAAAAACATCGAGGAGGTGATAATGGAGAGTAACAAAACTAATGATCAATATTTTAGATGCAAAAAATATGGACATTATCAAAATGAGTGCTATACTAAGATGCCTGATAAGTTTGTAGAGCATGCTAATACTGCAGATGCGAAAGAGAACCTGGTGCTCACATGCAAATTAAATGAGCCAGATATAGAGTATACGGATACATGATATCTTAATATTGGGTGCAGTAATCACATGCGTGAAAGAAAGGAACTTTTCTCATATCTGGATGAATTTGTACTTGGAGAAGTAAATTTTGGAAATAAATCCAAAATTCCTGTTATAGGCAGAGGTGACATCAACATTAAATCTAAAGACGGAACAAATGTTACTATTGTTAATGTTTATTTTGTGCCAAGTATTTATTGGCACTTATTGAGTATTGCCCAACTTTTTGGAAAAGGACACAGAATTGATATCCAGAATGAAGTTTGCACAATCAAAGGCAAAAATGACAAAATGATTACAACAGTGCAGATGGCAAAGAGTTGCATGTTTCCTCTCACCCTGCAAATAGGAACATTGATGAATTTTTTGATGATTTTGAAAGATAAAGAATGGTTGTGGCATATTCGATTTGATATGGTCATCTAAACTTCTGTGGGCTGAAACTATTGGCTCAGAAAAAAAAAGTAACAGGTTTACCGATAATTAAAGCTCCTGATAGACAGTGAGTAGGATGTATTCTTGGAAAACAACATAAAGACTATTTTCTAGTTAGAAAAGCTAGAAGGGCCGGGCAACCTTTGGAGTTAGTGCACACAGACATCTATGATCCGGTTGAGGTAGAATCATTTAGACACAAAAGGTATATTTTAATCTTTGTGAATAATTTTACCAGAAAGACATGGGTATATTTTCTTAAAGAAAAATTAGAGGCCTTTGAGAAATTTAAAGAATTTAAGACTTTTGTAAAAAAATAAAGTGATTATTATGTAAAAACCTTAAGATCTAATAAAGGATGAGAGTTTACTTCAAATAAATTTTCAAATTTTTGCAAAAGCTAAGGGATTCAACATCAATTGACAACCAGTTATACACCTCAGCAGAATGGTATAACTGAAAGAAAAACTAGAACAATTTTTGAACTGGTTTGGAGCTTATTAAAAGCTAAAACATTGTTAAAGCCTTTTTGGGCGGAAGCTGTTGCCTATGTTGTATTTTTATTAAACATGTATCCTACAAAAAATGTTCTTAGAAGAACTCTAGAAGAAGCTTGGAGTGGTAACAAGCCAGAAGTCTTTTTCTTGCGTATATTTGAATGTCTTGCATATCCATATATTCTGGATGAGCGAAGAGAGAAACTAAATGACAAAAACCAAAAGTGCATTTTCATCGGTCACAGTGAAGTGACTAAAGGTTACAAATTTTACAATCTTATAACAAAAGAAGTGATTATAAGTAGAGATGTCTAGTTAAATGAAGACAAAGCATGGGCATGGAATCAAAAAGATGAACAACAACAAGGTGTTATCATAAAAGATGAACCACAGTCAATCGAAACAAAAAGACCTTCACCTGACAGTTCATTCCCTAAAAATTTTTCTCCACCAACAATAGTTCTGGGGACATCAAAGCATCCTCAACGAACACGAGTAATGCCAGTTTGTTTGCAAGACTATGTAGTTATATATGATAATGATCATGAAGATATTGATAAAATTATTGTGAACTTTTACCTGTTTGCAGATTGTGACCTAGTTTCCTATGAAGATGCAATAACTGATGAATGATGAATTCAAGCAATGCATGATGAAATTCATTCAATAGAGAAAAATGACACATGAGAGCTAATTACTTTACCACCTGGGAAGAAGCCTATTGGAGTAAAATGGGTGTACAAGACAAAGTACAAGCTTGACAGTCAGATTGATCACTTGGAGGCAAGACTACTCGTAAAAGGCTACAAACAGAAGCCTGAAATTGATTACTTTGAAGTATTTGCACCAGTTATCAGAATGGATCCTATTCGGATGATTGTAGCACTTGTAGCTCAAAATTGATAGAAAATTCATCAGATGGATGTGAAATCAGCATTTTTGAATGGCTTCCTTGATGAGAAGGTCTATGATAAGCAACCACTTGGTTACATGAGGAAAAGATAAGAGAAATAAGTTTGGAAATTGAAAAAGGCATTGTATGGGTTGAAACAAGCACCTCGTGCTTAGTATAGCCGGATTGATGCATATTTGTTACAGTAAGATTTTAAAATATATCCTAATGAGCATACCCTATATATCAAGTCAAAACCTAATGGTGACCTTATTATTGTTTGTATTTATGTTGATGACTTGATATTT
>JANHAO010025585.1:0-11310 GCA_026873985.1 Saraca asoca
CATTTTCCTCATTAATACAATTCAGAATTATCCAGAATTCCATCTTCTTCTACTTCTATTCTATTCTATCCCTACCACTGTTTTTTCTCTCTTTCTCCCTATCTGTTCTGAGTCTAATATAGAGCTCCAAGGCTTTATCACTTTCAAACGAAGAGCAAGTTAAAATTTTATTCTCAAATTCATAAATAAAATACAACATGCCAGAATTATAAGATAATTGAAATTGACACAAGTTGGAAAATCATTTTAGGGCAGATTTTATTAGATGGAATGAAATGAGAATAGAAGAATAGTTAAAAAAACTTGTTTGGTTACACTATGAAATAGGAATGTTGATCATCTCATTTATTACGAAATGATCTTTTTATACTTTTATTCTTTATATTTTCATATATTTTAAAATTTTGTTTATATTAATAAATATTAAAGAATTTTAGTTTTTCAATACTTTTATTATAAAAATATTTTAATAGAATTTTAAATAATATATTTTCGTATTAGAATTTATTATGTTCTTGTTATAGGAAAAAAAATTGTGAATTATAATTTGATAATAAAATTTTAAATATGATATTTTTTATTATTTATCATATAAATATATTTTTATCATTAAATTATATAATAAATGTTGACAGTAGATTATGATTTTACTAGAATTTAGCCAATCAGATGAGTTCTTACTGACTCAAACTGCTTTCCAGTTATTGCAAATGAAGAATGAAGAGAAATAAAAGGAAGAACAACAAATACACAAAAGGCTTTTAACATGGTTCGGTCAAAATCGAACGACACCGGCCCCTACGTACACGGTAATGTATTGATCTGAAGGAATTTTTACAGAGTTTCAATGTACTAGCCTCACTTTACCTCTTACAATGATCTTCCTCCTCCTATTTATAGAGGTTGGGGTGGTTATAATGGTAATTACTTAATTTGTATTTCTGTTACATCAAAATAAATATACAAGACAGTTTAGACTATTGCAAAATGACTTCTGCAGACTGGCAGTTGATTTCTGGAGTTTGGTTTCTACGAGTGGGGTTGTGGTACTGCTTCTTACAAGCTGATCCCACAAACTAAGTCTGAGAGGATTGCTGCTTCAAGGCTTCCCTCAATGAGCTCTTTGTTAAGCGAGATGCAATGTCCGCGAGCTGGGATTGTCTGGGGTTATCGTTGGCCTTCGGTCAGCGAGGATGAACTTTGCGAGCTCACCTTTAGCAATGCGAGCTCGCGTATAGCAAAATGCTGGCTTTACAGGCTGGATCTCGTTATTTAGCGAGGCAAGACTTTGCCTCATTTTGTTGCTCGCGCAGATAGAGGCTTAGCAAGCTCGACTCTTTTCTTTCTTGAATTTAGTCTACTATCGAACCTTTGCTAGCCTGTTTCACAGAACTGAAATTTGCCTATAACATAAGTCCCTTAATTCTCAGCTCGTTTCGCAGGCTGGGAGTTAAATAGTTTTGCTGGCAAAGGGCCTTTTTTACGGATTATCATGCAATCAAAGTCTTCGATCAACTGATCGTTTCATCTTATCCAAGCCATGCCTTTTGCTATACGTGTCTCACTGTCATGGATGAGTTTGTCGTGTTTTCTTCTGAAGCATTTAATGAGAGTGGTTGAAAGCTTCTCTTGAACTTTTCAGTGAGACCAGTCCGATTTATTTAAAGCATGAGGAGTTCCTCCTCCTTCCGTCATTGAGTAAGCTAATGGGAACCTTAGACAAGCCCCCCATATTCTTGGTGGTCTGTTTTTTCGGAGAGATGTGTATGGTCTGCTGTATAGGAAGTCTTTGCGGGCAATTCTTCTCTAAGAATGAGGAAAGATCTTTCGTAGATCTTGGATTATTTCCTCATGGTGATGCTGTGGGGTTCTTCTTTTTCAGCTATCCCAGCATACCTCTTTGGAATCCTTAGCGCTAAAGGTAAGGCTGAGGAGGAGCTTACTACTAAGTATGACGACTAGAAGAAGAAAGTTAGGGACCCAGCGTACTCCTCGGTCCCCCAATTGGTGGGAGTTCACCTCCCGGTGTTTAGCCTTTTTTTTTCAGAATCTGATAGCTATAGGATTGCTTTAATTTGTATGTCAAATCTTGTAAATCTACCTCATTGAGGCTTTTAATAAATGAACTCTCCTCGCGAGCGTTGCATTGAGCTGAATGTTTTGCTTTAATGTGGATGGTAGCATAGATTTTGTAAATCACAACTGAATGAAATACTTGATAACCAATTGGTCATATTTTCTAATGAACAATGAATATGAAAGCCTCGAGCCCCTTAGACTATAGTAAGAAAATCGTCCCAATAGGTCACATGATAGTTGAGTCCTACAAGAAATGGTATGAAATCTGCAAACAATGTGTCGCATGTGAGCTACGAGTGATACTTCGTGTGAGAGCTATGAATCATTAAGTCACATGAAAGTTGTGACTGACGAGCCATGCCATAGCGATTTCATTGCTTGGGTAATCTAGTTTATTTTAGCACCTTCGTGCCTCAGCAAGCCCGTAGCTTCATTGGAATTGAGTTTATTTTAGCACCTCTATGTCTCAGCGAACCTGCAGCTCTATTGGAATTGAGTTTATTTTAGCACATCCGTGCCTCAGCTAGCCCGCATCGCTACTAGAATTGAGTTTATTTTTAGGGTCTTCACGCCTCAATTGTACCAAAGGTCGCAGTTGGCAAATGAGTTTATTTTTAACATCTTCACACCTCAACTGGACCAGAGGTTGCAGTTGACAAATGAGTTTATTTTTAGCGTATTCACGCCTCAACTGGACCAGAGGTCGTAGTTGGCAAATGAGATATATGTTGCTTGAGAAAGTTGGTTGCATATAAGCTCAGAGGATCACGCTTATTTGATGGCAAAGACCAAGTCTAATACATGTAATGAAAAGATTACTATTGGGCCAAGCCAGTCGGTAAATAAAGTTTCTTTCAACAGAGACAAAGAGGGAAGCCTTAACACTAGCCTCTAAATTATAATAATACATCAATGTATCATTCTAATCGAGCCTCCCGGCTCGTGATCGGGATCTCGCTGGGGATGCTGAAGTCACTCTCTCGCAGTTCGCATTACATACTCTCTTAGGTAACCTCTCTTTATCAAATCTTCAATTGCATTCCTGAGCTCTCAACAATTTGAGGTTTCGTGCCCAATCTCATTATGATAAGTACAAAATTCTTCTCTGTTCCTTTGCCTAAAAGGGATCTTCAAAGGTTTGGGCCTCCCATATTCCTCCTAATCCTTCTCTGTCATATATATCCTATCTTGGGAGTCCAATAGGATGTTGTAGTGCTCGTGGCAACCGGGGGGCAAAGGTCACTCACCTTTGGCCTTTTTAGACTTCTCCACAGTCCGCTCACTAGGGTGGTCACCTTGATTCATATTGCCTCTCTTCCTATTATGGACAGAGCTATCCTTCTCGTCCTTTCTGTCAAGCCTTCTCGGGCTGAAAGTTTCTTCCCATTTGATTTGCTTGGTGGCTTGTTCGGAAAACTCAGTTAACTCCTTCACCAGGGACTTGTATACCCTTTTTTACAACTTTCCGTCCTTGTGGAGTTTTGCGAAGATTGTTGCCAAAATGGTTTCTTCAAATGGATTTTCCACCAAGTTAGCCTCAAGTCTATACTTGGCAATGTAATCCTTCAATGACTCATGCTTACGTTAGAAGATCATCGCAAGGTGGCAGAGGGAAGTTGCCTCTTCAACACCTGGTACTAGCTAATGAACTTTTATTGACACTCTTCCCAGCTACATATCGAGCAAGCTGGAAGGCTTTTCAACTAGGCCTGAGGTACACCTCCTAGCGTAGCTAGGAAAACTCGACATTTAACCAAATGATCAATTGTTTGTAAATCCATCTAAATGTTGAATGCATCCAGATGGTGATAAGGATTAGTGTCCCCATTATACAGAGGAATCGTGGGGACTTTGAGCTTGAGGGGGAGAGGCTGAGCCTCGATCTCTATGGAGAATGGTGATCTATTCTCATAGTGATCTCGATCATTGGGAGCTCGGAGATGTTCTTCCAACTGGTTCATTTTTTGATACAATTCTTCCAACAGTGGATCTTGCGCCCCAGATCGCTGGTTAAAAGATTATTGATCCCTTCGGCTCTCCTGGTTGTGAGAGCAAAGACCTAGAGACTGCTGTTGCAAGCAGCGACCCAAAGACTGATTAACTCTGTTTGAACATCCAACTTGTTACTGCTGGGGAGCATTAGTAGGTGTAACAACCACAGTCTGCCTTTGTATACCTTGAGCCTGTGTTTATGCTAGCGCGGTGACTGCTTTAGTCAATTCTCCTATCATATTCTCTAGCCTTTCCTGGCATTGAAGCTAGGCTTGTGCTCCATCGGGGCCATTGGCAACAGTAGCAAGTTGAAAAGAGCTGGCCGGGGGCAAGCCAGCTACACAACCTATAACTGGAGCAGTGGAAGAGTCTGTTGTAGACACGTGACCTTCGGGGGGATCAACTGATGCATTCATAACTCTAGTAGCTCTTCCTCTTGCCATTGCAGCTACACCAGAAACTAACCAATGCACAGAAAATTAACTAGAGAACATATGAGTCCCCACAGAGAGCACCAAAATATTGACAATGGATTTTGGTTCTGCGAGAATCTAGCCAACCAAAAGAGTTCTTATAGACTCAAACTGCTTTTCAATTGTTGCAAATGAAGAATGAAGAGAAATAAAAGGAAGAGCAACAAATACACAAAGGGCTTTTAACGTAGTTTGGCCAAAATCGAGCGACACCGGTCCCTACGTCTACAGTAATGTATTGATCTGAAGGAATTTCTATAGAGTTTCAATATACTAGCCTCGCTCTCCCTCTTACAATGATCTCTCTCCTCCTATTTATAGAGGCTAGGGAGGTTACAATGGTAATTTTTCAGTTTATATTTTTGTTACATCAAAATAAATGTACAAGACAGTTTAGACTACTGTAAAATGTCTTCTACAGACTGCCGATTGATTTCTGGGGTTTGGTTTCTGTGGATGGGGCCGTGGTGCTACTTCTTGTAGGCTGGTCCCACAAACTAAGTCTAAAAGGGTTGCTGCTTTATGGCTTCCCTCAACAAGCTCTTTGCTGAGCGAGATGCAATGTCCACAAGTTGGGACTGTCTGAGGTCATCGTTAGCCTTCGATCAGCAAGAACGAATTTCGTGAACTCACCTTTGGCAATACGAGCTCACGTATAACGAGATACTTGCTATACGGGCTGGATCTCGTTCTTTAGTAAGTCAGGACTTTGCCTCATTCTGATGCTTGTGCAAATAGCAGCCTAGCAAACTCAACTCTTTTCTCTCTTGGATTGAGTTTGCTGTCGGGCCTTTGCTAACCCATTTCATAAAATCGGAATTCTCCTATAACAATAAAATATTTAATATAAATTATTAAATTGAATGGATATTTATTTTTTTATAATAATATTATTATCATTAATTATTCTTATTCTATTTTATTTCTAGATTAGAAAAATGGAAGAGAATGACAATAACATTTAGTCTAATCAAATAAAATCATAGAATTATCATTTTATTCTCATTCTCAATTTGCACATGAGGAAGGAAAATATATTTCGGCGATAGCATTTTTCTACAGAAATAAACATTTTTTATTGTTTAGTATCGTTAGTGAAACATATTATGTTTGGTGTGAGAAAGGAAAATGTATTCCAAGATTCTATCTAATACTTTTTTAAAGATATTGAAAATAATCTGTACGTATTAAATAAGATAAAATTTTAAATTGTGATCGATATTAATAAATTATAAACAAATATTTAAAAAATATAATCATTATAAGTAAAATTATGATTGTAAAGTTTAACACTAAAAATAATATAATATATAATATTGTTGATATAGACTGTAATTCAAAATATGATTAATGCTTTTATTCAAAGTTTTTCACTAGCAATAATATAATGTGTAATATTGTTGGTGTAGACTGTAATTTACTCAACTTTTTTGTTTATGCTATCCGTGACAGAACAACCTAAATCTCCTATGATAAACTATAGTTTACCACAAAAGTGACACGTGCATATGTATGTATATACTTTTTTAACAAATTATTATTTCATACGTATATTATACTTCATCATGTATTCAAGCAATTTTGCATTGATACATACTCTTGTATAATTTTGGGTGAAAAATTGTTATACTTCCATAATTTTCATTAAAAGTTGTAATTATATAGAAATAAAAAAATTAAAAAAAATTTGATATAACTTTAAATAATAGAATTAAAATTTATTTATTTATTATATACATAATTCATACACACTTTAAAAAAAAAAAAAAAGTTACATCTCTTGTAACTTCTAAGTCAAACTTCTATGAAATATTGCAAAATTTTAGTGCGGATAGAAAGTGTGCCGGTGCAATGCCAAATTAACTTATTTGACCAACGGAACATGACTTCCACTGCCCAAAGGCGGAAGTCATCTTCCGCCAACTTAGTGCAATGCCAAATTAACTTATTTGACCAACGGAACATGACTTCCACTGCCCAAAGGCGGAAGTCATCTTCCGCCAACTTATTGCTTGTTTTTCCTGTTATCAAATTTTCCCTCTTTTTTTTTAACTCCAATAGCCCAAAAATCAGATAAAATGTGTGTTTAGCACAAAAAAAGAGTTAGTTTTTAATTTTTTTAAGTTGATTAAATAGATTTTTTCATATTTTAAAATTATTTGATATATTAATTTTTCAAAAAAAAACTTTTAAAAAATTATTCCAAATAACATAACTTATTAAGATAAAATTTTTAATTATTTTTCTTAATTTATCTCTTCTTTTGACTAATTAATAACTTATATCTTAATTAATTAAAAATCTTTCTTTTCAATACTTATTTTTTTTAATATGATATTTTCAATTTTTTTCACAAATCCAAAAAAGACAAAAAAAAATATTATTATATATTTAATCAATACTAATTAATTCAACATAAATATCATTATATATTTGATCAATACTAATTAATTCAACTCAAATAAATAAAAATAACTAAATAAATATATATATATATAATATCATAAAAAATCATTAATTAATATTTAAATAATTTTATTTTTATTTTAAATATTTTAATTAAATTAATATATTTTATTCTCAAAATAAATATAAATTATTAATATTAACATCTATACGTTAATTTATATTTATAAACTAATTCAACAATCAATTTTATCAAACATTTTTAATAAAATCAACTAACTTATCAATTTTAAACTTTTAATTAATAATTAACAATTAATAAAATAAATAACTTATTAACTATTTATACTAAATAGAAATTCTTGAACATATTTTTCCCTTGAAACAGACACATTACATATCACTTAAACACAGAGCGTAACACGTTGATCTTAATATTAAATTACATCGTGCAAAATATAGAAGGCACCAGTAAATTCCAAATTTGCAAGGACACTATGCAGCCATTTTAACTGTAATAATGATTAATAGTGTAATATTATTTTGGTTTGATATAATTTGTCACTATATCATTCGGTCAATTTTACCTGTAATAATCTAATTTTCATAAATCTCAAACTACATTCTATCCATTCAATTATTACCAGTCTAACACAAATCCTACTCTGAGAAGGCCTGTGCATTGCGCATCCACATACAAAACGGCAACATCGAACGGACATCAGCAATCTTAACATCCAGGGAAGAAAGATCTCTATTTTAGTTGGAGAAAAACTGTGGTTCCAAAACAATATATACAATTACTGTTCCAAAACAATATATACAATTACTGCCACTTGATCCTACTACCATAGGAATCAGTTCGCAGAGGGATAATTTTTAAGATAACACAGCAAAATCTGGAGCAGAAAAATGATCTTCCGCTATAAATGAATAAAGAAATGAACAATTATACCCTCTCCATCCACTGAAACCAGTCTTCAGTCTAGATTAACAGTTAAAAACCAAAGCCATTACCCATGAAATCCTCTTCACCACTGCTCAAAGATTCAAGTGCTTGACTATCATCCTCATCATAATCATCATCATCATCATCATCATCACCATCATCTGTCACAATCTCCAATATGCCATGCTCTCCATTAAGGTCTATGCCATCCATAATGAAATCTCCATCTTCATCATCATCAAGCTCGCTCACACTATTGTCATCATTAATCATATCAGCGTCACTCTCACTGTCCCCACCAAGACTAGCGCCTAATAGAGTGTCCTCATCAACATCATCCTCATCCTCATCCTCATCTTCCTCCTCCTCGCTTTCAGCATCATCTGGATCAGAATCATCATCAGTTAGTCTCCGACGACCAATTTCATAGATTCTAGCTGATGCAAACATCTCATCTTGATCATCCATTGTGATCGAGCCAACAAATGAGTCTGTTGGCTCAGTTGCAAAATCAAGAACACAGCGATCCACTGGAATATTGGCAATATCAGAATAATTGACGGCATCAACAGTGCGGAAAGCTGCAAAAAGAGGATGCTTGGCACGTCGTGTATGGACTGCAGACATTACATCCTCAATATTTCTCCTAAGGATTGCATAAATTACATTACCACGTCCATTGAATGTTATTGCTGTTTGATCCAATGAAGGCACACTACGTAGTAGTCTAAACTTCCGCAGATCCCAGACTTCAGAGTTTATTATAACCTGTCGAAAGATGTTAGAAAGTAATATTAGTAATTAGATTATATTATAGGCTTCACGTTATGTTATGGGCTTGCTTGTAGTGCACCCAAAGTTAAAGGTTTTATAGTCTGTGTTTCTTAGGAGCTTTATATAAATAAAGCATTAGGTTTATGTCTAATGTATCAATTTAGTCTTATTTCATTATATTATAATATTATTAGAGTTCTCTCCCTAATTCTCTCTAGCCTCTCTCTACTTCTTTTCCTCTAAACCCTAATTATTTTCTCAACATGATATTGCTATCATAATTTTAGTATAAATTTAGGTTAGATTCTATCTTGTTATTGTGAGTTATTAAATTTTGGGGGAAAAAAAAGAGCTGAGTTGCTATTCTAATAGATTTTTAGGTTTACTTATTTTTCATTGTTATTGTTGATCGAGTTTTGGTGAAAGAAATGAATAAAAAAAAATAGAGCAGTAATTAATATATATATATATATATGTATATGTGTGTGTGTGTGTGTGTGTGTGTGTATATATATATATATATATATACACTCGGTGAACTGAAGTGCTGTAAAAGAGAGAGAGAGAGACAGAGAGAAAGGCAAGGGGCATTTTGGCATTGAAGAATGCCGAAAGGAAAGAGGGTCGGTTGAGCACGTAGTGGATAAATCATAGTTGTTGGGGCAGTTTGACATGGCCACTGGTTGGAGGTGTTGCAGACAGCACCAGCAATGTTTTCTGGCTGACCTCGAACAGAGGCTGGCGGTGGTTTTGGTTGGAGCCCCGGCAAAGACTTGAACCTGATCTGAGTTTTGAAGCCTAGGTCACACTGACATCATCAGAGGTGAAGTTGAAGATTTGAAGTTAGTTTGGGTTCTGGTTTGCATGTTGGTTTCAGTGCAATTTCGGTAGTTTGTGGCTCTAAGCTGTGTGATTTTCCGGTCTTCGGAGTCCAAAGGTGGCAGCGGGCGTCTGACAGCGGAAATCGCGGATGGCATCCTGTGCATCTCTAAGGTCATCAAAGTCAATAAAAAGCATGTCCAGGTGGATCTGATTTGAAATGTCACAAGTGCAGTGAACCTGGTTAGTTTATCCAAGAATTTCCAATGCATGGTGGATCAGGAAGACATGTAGCCACAGTCCACTACAGTTCCACAGAAGCCCAAGCCATGGGCAAAGGAGTTACAATCCGGGCAATCCCCTAGACGCCCTAGTTTGTCACCTTGTGGATGCAGCTATAGCAGGTCACCTCCCTACCATGGATGCAAGGAGCTAACATATGATAATGGGAAGGAGCTCCACCGAAGCAGAAGTTGATTTCTAAGAGTTGGTAACTGGCATCGTTAAGAAGATAGTGAGATCCTGTTTATCTAGCGTGTGCTTGGACTGCAGTATGAGTCCACTTAGTAGGGCAGTGTCCCAAGCTTCTACTGTTGGGTTGGATTAGTTACTTTCTTGATTTCTCGACTTGTCTTATTTTATCTGCACAGAATACTTGTAGTTTCATTACAATGCAAGAATCTGAACCAGAGTTCATTTTTAGGCTGGTGGGGATGGACTCAGTGAGATGCTACAAAAAGTAGCTTTTCCGGCAACGTTATACGATGGTTTCAGTGCCAAAAAGATGGTGTGTAGCTCTGGGTCTTGCAACTTAGTCGTGGATAAAGTTGTGTTGCTGTGTGTTTGGAGTGCATTTTGATGCTATGCACGTTTGCATAATTTTAATTTTGGAAAATTTTAATTTTCATTGTTTTCATATGATTTAGAACACTATATGACAAATTTTGGTATTTCACGTGATTTGAAGCACTGTTTGATGACTCGTGATTTTTGGTGTCTTCATGTGATTTGGATAACTGTTTGGCATGCTTACGTTTGCACAAGTCTAATCTTATGAGGTTATCCACAATATGAAGTGGTCTGGACCACTAATTTAGCCACGTGACTTGTTTTAATGCCTTCGAATTGGCTTCGATGAATACAATTTGAAAGCAGCACGGTTTGTGGTAGTATTGGTGGTTTTGGCATAATCACAATCATATGTGTTAGTGATTTTAAGGACTAGCTACGAAGTTGAGGGAGTAGTTAAGGGGAAGCTAGCAGAAGACTTCTAGAAGTTGTCACTTGTGCAAACGAGAATTGGAAGAAGGTCGGAGGAGCAATTGGAGATAGTTGGCTGAAAACTTCTAGGAGTTGTATCTACTAATGTTTTGGCACAGTTTTTTAGGTTTGAGTGTTGGCATTTGAGGGGGGAGTTATTTGCATGTTGTATTGTTGCAAGCTGTTTGTAGAGTTTGAAGTTCAAGTTTTCTTTAGTTATTTTTATTGCATTTTATTTTTAATTAAAATCTAAGTAACAAGCTTAAGTTTTGTAACCTTCAACTTAAGGGAATGTTAGAAAGTAATATTAGTAATAAGGTTGTATTATGGACTTAGGTTATGTTATGGGCTTGCTTATACTTATAGTGCATCCAAAGTTGAGGGTTTTATAGTCTTATGTTTTTTAGGAGCTCTACATAAAATTCTTTCTAGCCTCACTACTTCCTCGCCTATAGTTGTTAATGGCGCGCCATGGCGCACGCCATGGCGCATGGCGCACTGCCATGGCAGATTGCGCCTCAGTGCAAGTGAGGCGTGGCGACTTTCTTCAGGCGCAGC